>JAAGNO010002416.1:61632-72298 GCA_033439905.1 Ceryle rudis
GTATTGCTTATCAAGATTTATCCAGGTGATAACTTCTGTAGAAGTACCTCCTCCTTCCAAAATGTGTCATTCCTCCCATCCCCCAAAAGCCAGGTGTTCCAGTGCTCTGCCGTAGCACGAATGCTCACACCTTCCCAGGGTCTACTTGTCTTGCACTTAAAAGCCACAAAACGAAGTCAAAAAGGAGTGTGGCTTTCCTGTTTATTTTGTGCCTTGCTAAAGGCAGCATTGAAATCTTTCTCCCTCATAACTGAGTGACTAAATTCGTTTCTAAATGTATCGCATTTGCTGGTCTAAAAGCAGCGTTGATCTTCTGCAACTCTTTGGGTGAAAGAGAAGTTTATTCTTCTGGAGACGATGAAGAATCCCCGTTGAGGTGATGCATGCTCCTGGATGTGCTATATTGTGATGTCTCCAGTAAAGGAGACAGCTGAACAGGGCACCTTTCTCACCATCTATTAGTCTTATCTGTTCTTCTCATTACAGTATGTGATGTGAGAACCTCAGTGTTCTCATCCTGTTGTCTTATCCCGATAACGCTGCTGCTTTTATTTGCCACAAAACGCGTGTCTTTAACAAAGACAACAGCTGTGAACTCCATCTATTATCCAAACTCTGTTTTGCCGTGTTCCCTTCATTGTCCCGGTAAGCTTTATAAGCTGTATGGCAGCAAAACAACCTTTTGCTGCTGTTTTCCCCCTGGACTGTGTACCTCTTACCCTGCCATTGTGCTGGGGCTGTGGGGGGGATGCGTCCTCATCATCTGCTATTTGAGACTGTTTGTCCATTTTCAAACCATCAAACTTCTGAGAAATGCTGGTTTGAAGCCTTTTGTCTTTCTGCTACCAATTAGCAATTATATCCGTGAAAAGCAGTCCTTGGGAGAAATCTCAACAGTCCCTCTTCTTCTAAAGACTGCTTCCGATTTTGATTAACCAGGAAGTTAATGAGGCTTGTGAGTCTTTTGGATTTTTCACTTGATCTTAGTTCTTCAAGGGCTTGTGTAATCTTGTTATGGAAATAGCGCCAACAGATGTTAGCAATTTTGCATCCACTGCAGATCTATCACTGCATAGGCATAGGAGATTCTGGGAGTTGATTCGTGGAGAAAAGCAGGTGGAGTTAGATTGTTGCTGGGTGTTTGGATGGAACAAGAAGGAGCTCCATTTTCATTCAGGAAAATACAGGAAAGAGGAGTTCCTTTAAGCAAGGGCACTGTGTGGTGGAAATTGTGAAGTATATACGGGGGAGGAGTCTTTTAAACCAGCAAGTAGAGCCTTGTCCAAACGTATATTCTCATTTGCTGCCGTCTCTTTGTCAGTTTGCAAATGATTTCTGTGGTTGCACTGAGGTGAAGTAAACTGGAAACCCAGCGTGGTGAACCTTGCAGTAAATCATGCATGTTTTAGTGACCTGAGAAACAGTGGATTTGATTTTGGTGGTGGCCGCAACTGGGAACTGTATTGTTAGTTACGTGCCTCTGTATGATCCTGTGTCTATTCAGTTGTATCCTGGTTTAGCTGTGATTCACACTGCCATATTTTGAAAGCCAAAAATCTTCCCCAAGCAGCGCGTTGGGGCTGGAAGAACATGCAGCGGTCACTGGAATTTGTGCGCTCCTCTTCCATGCCATGGTGAAGTCTTTGGAATATGCCTTACTCTCAGAGAAGCATCCGGGGCCAGAGGTGGGTGGCGAAGGGGTCCATCTGCCCCATAGGACAAAGAATTGTGGCTTCAGCTTTGGCAAGCACTCGGGAATCCAGGTGCAACCTGGCCCCGGTGGTGAGATGGGAGCTGGTAGCCAGCAAAGCTGGAGAACAAGTCTCAAGCTCCCTCCTTTTGAAGGGAACGTACAGGTACCAAAAGGCAGGAGTGCGCAGCTACCATCAGAGCAGAAATGCTGATGCTTCAAAACAGGGCTTTAGAAAACAGCACTCTTGATGTGAAGTTGGTTTTTATCTATTTTTTGTTTTCCCTTTCTCAGCAAGGTAATGAGACAAAGTTAAATAAGCCAAAAGGCGGCAGAAGCACTGGGTTAAAGATGTGTGTAAAAAATTTGTGGTCAGAATTTCAAAAACATACAGCAGGCTGTAATTTTTTTCCCCTCTGGTGTTTCTCCTCTGCATCTGTAATTTCTGTAACCAGTTGTGTCCCATATGAATATTGCATATGCTCTTCCAGGTAGGTCGTCTGCAGATGAACTGTACTAATTAGGCTAACATTAAGATAACATTAACTAACTACTGAGCAAATTTTCAGTGCTAGACTGCACCTTATCACAAAATTCCCTGGTAATAGGATACAAATATCCTTTTTTGGGTTGTCAGCTTGAAATAGTCATGATTGTTTCCATAAAGGTGACTGAGGTGGTGCCTTTACGGAGATACCTGCGTGGGCAGAGGAAGACTTTACACAAAACATTGATTACATACAGGGGTTTGCTATGTGTAACAGGTTAGTACGTACACAGTGTCATTCTGCGGTGGGCCCCGTGCTGAAGTGTTCTTCAGCTTGTAATATTCAGGTGTTGCCGTGCAGGTTTTGGGGTTTGTGGCACGGGTATTTCTGAAGTAAGTAACGGCTGCTAAGCCGTTACAAACGGCTGGTTTTCTTCATAGTGAACTGACACAAATTGCAGGGTTTATGGTCCCTTGCTGTTAAGGAATTCAGTGCCTGGTAGATTGTCTTGGTGTCTTCAGCACGGAAAGGTTTTGGTCTGACTGCCTTTTTTCTGGGGGGGTGTGTTTGTGTGTTTGTTTTTTTTAACGTACCCACCCCAAACTCAAAGCAAATGTTGGTACCAGCTCCAAGAGTGGTTTTGTGAGTGGTGGAGTTCGATGGGCTGATTTAGGGATCTTAAAAATGAAAAGGCAAGTGCTTTTCCTTTAAAGAGCCTTAATTCTCTGTTCAAAACTTAAAATAAAAGGGCCTAAGAATTAGAAACAAGCAGCAGCTGATCATACAGTCTGAGCAGTGCTCACCTGCACAGCACGAGGGGCTCGTGCACCTTTCAGTCATTTCCTTCGATCAGAAGATTTTCAAGTAGTAGAACAGAAATTGCCAACTCATCCTCAGCTTGGTGCTGTAATGTCTCGTGTGAGTTTTCTGGTCTGATTCACGAATTTGGTAAAGAAAATAGAACCCCCCCACTTGTGTTCTATTGAAAGTGGCTGTGATGTTGGGCTTTTCCCAGTAGGGTTGATGAGAGATCGTTTTAGTTTAACCTTTTTATGCTAAGGTGTGGATGAGAATGTTGTGGCACTAATATAATTTTAACACCTACTATTGGGAAAATAAATTGAAAATGTTTAATACATGACACTGGTGGTAAATATCATTCTGCTTGTTAGAACTAATACCTGTTGTGTGTGTTAGAGACATGCAAGATATGAATGTTTTATAGAAAAACAGCTTGTTACTATCACACTGAAATGTATTTCTTATAACTATTAATGCTGTGGTGCAATCCTGCAGACTTTTCAGTGGGTATCCATGGTTCTAAGTACCAATAAAGAACTGACATTCAGCAACTTGAAAACAAGAGTTTTATTGATTATCAAAATAGGCGAGTCCTCTTCCAAAGCTCTGGTCCTGCAGGGACCTCAGCCGTGTTGCTTGCAGGCTTTTAACACAGGGGAAAGCAGAGAGCAGCTTCAGAGTCTCTCAGACTGTCAAAATTCACATCAGCAGCAGGCTCCATAGGGGGCATGTGCAGTGACTTCCAGCTGCTGCTGTTTGCACTGGTATGTGAAATGTTGTTCCTCATCTCCTCCTCCTCTCCATCTCCTCGTAGAGAGTAATTCATTATTGTTGTTGTACATTTATTCTCACTTGGCTTTAAAATAGCTTATGAAGGGTAAAAATAAGAGCCCCGCTACCCCAAGTATTCAGTGTCCAGGTGCTGTCCAGGGTTCAGTGAAGTGGGATTGGAAAAGGTGATGAAGCAGCTCTCAAAGGAGGGAGACCTAATCCGTATGCTGGCTTCTTAAATCTCCCCTTCGACCACACGGGTCATTTCTTTTAAAAATAGCACTTCTAGTAGCCTGTGATGTGCAAAGTATTGACGTGGTGATAAGCAGTGAAATAAACCTTTATTTCTACTCTCATTATTTATTCACGCTTTGGCTCTTTATGATCCTCCGCTTACTAGTATTTAATATGCAGAAGGATAAGATAGGCGAGATCTGTGCAAACCTTCAAGTTTCTTTCTAGCAAAAAACCTTACTTAAGAAGAAATATTGACCAGTTTTTTAGAACAAGTAAAGGGGCAGCTCTAGAGACCTGCTTCCGTACTTTAGGTCAGGTTGGTTTCAGTTCTTTATAGGCTAAATTCCATGGTGGCGATAGCACCGAGTGCTTTCTGCACCATTTCAAACGTAGCTACTGAACTGGGAGGATGCTGAGCTCCAAGCAGGGATGTGTGTATGCTCCTTTGACAACCAGTAGCTTTTGTTGCTGCTGGTTTGGAGTGTGGCTTTGTGTATTTGTATGTATATATGAGGATTTTGTAGCAGCTCGTAAGCAACGTCTCAGCTTGTGTTTTGTAGCCAATTATGGTATTTTCTGAAGTAATCTTCTGACAGAAGTTTTGGGCATAGCAAGTGGTTAGCTAAATTGGACAGAATTTTGGAATTTATTTTTTTTTTTGTTGTTCCAAATTGGGTGTGTAAAAATCCTGCTTCCCAGCAGAGTGTCACTAATCCCGTTTGTCGATTTAAAATGTAAGACTGCTTGACTGTAAATTTAACCTAGGCGAGGTCACTGGGAAAATTTGGAATCGGTTAAGCTGGGCAAAGGAAGAATGTCTTTGTGCAGAGCAGGGGCTCTTTCTGCAGAGATTGATTTTTCTCAGTGGAGAAAGCAACAGTTTTATTTCTTCATTTCTCTTCTCACTTTCTCTTTTGAGGTACCGTTACTTCCTGCATCTTGAAGCTTTAAAACCATCATAAGAGAAAAGTGGTTTTTTTTTTCTGAAACCTTTGTACTCAATAAGGAAAACTGTTTGATGTGACTGCATGATTAACATGCAATTAAAAGTAAGATTACAAATAGCTCAGCATCTGGGCTGGTTTAGGCCATGCCTACTGTGGGAATGAAAACCAGCAAAATCCTCTTTGACAAAGGATCAAGGCTCAACAATTTATACAATGTCACTCTACAAAAGGTACATACTCTCGGTGTGTTTGATAGTATTAAATGGATTTGCTTTTAAACGCACTAGCGTATTCCCAGCCAAATGTATTTGTCCTCATGCTGGCTCTTGCAATCAGATGTCTTAAGTACGACTGTATAGCATCGTAAACTTCTTGACAGTTAATGAGTTGACTGCTGCATTTCCTTTGGCATCTGGGGTCTTGAAGCTATACATTAATGGAATAGACCATCTACCTTAGCCTTGGTGGGACCCGTGTCTGCCAGCCTTCAGCAGAAGGTGGAGATTCACGTTCCTCCTTTGATTCCGCTGAGGCACAGCAGTAGCCATGTGTCAGATGGCATCTCCTCCAGGCCGGGCAACCCGTACACCAGGAGCGACACAACATTTCGGAGGCAGTTGCAAAAATAACTTAAGGGGTGTAATTCAACATAAGGACTGAATTAGTGGAGATGAGAGCTGAGCAGATGGCTTAGTACTAAGATTTATGAGTCACCTGAGATGCTGAACATTAAATACATGCATATTTCTTCCTATTCTTAAGGATTGGTAAGTTCTTAATTCCTCTAGTACCCTTATTTGGTGCCATCTGGCCTTTTGTGATACGTCTTTTTAGAGTCACCCAGTCAGGGAATAAAATATTTTTGTCGTAGGCTCACAACTGGAGAGCTAATGAAAGGTCAGCCCATCACTGGAGAAAGTCCTTTCATTTGTGTTATTACTGCTCTTTAGGAAATGAGTACCTCCGTTAATCTCCTGGCTAGCAGAAGAAATCGTACAAGGATTTACCTGCTTCAGTGCAAAGCCAGCTGGTCTCAGTGCTGATCGGGGCTGTTTGAGCTGACCTGGACACCAAGGATCAGATCTGCAAATGACACTCCACAATGCAGTGACTTCACCGCGCTCTTTAAGCGCTGCTTTAGCTTCTTACCTGTTAGGCCATCGTTCCTTTTAAGAACACGTTTTATTAATAACTTTCTGCTTTACATTTATAGCTTCTGTTTTTCACAATCATTACCCTGAGTTTAACAGAATCTGAATTTCACAGGAAAAATATTAGTTTCCTGGATGGGGTTGGCTGTGGTGTTTGGTGGGTTTTGGGTTTGTTTGTTTGTTTGTCTTTTTCTTCTTTTTTCTTTCCTCTATCTCCTTTTTTCCATGTCATGGCTTGTTTATTTTGAACAGGGTGTGGATATATTTTCATTTCTCTTGGCTGCGTGCCTTTCCCACCCAGCCACAAGAACAAGAGGGAACATATTTCAAATCAGATGCTAGCAAAAAGAATGGAGCAGCAAAATTCCCCCCTTGGGAAAGGGTTAGGTATTCTTTTAAGAATGTGAGAAAAGCAGCAGGTTTTGCTTTAAGGTACCAGGGTGAAAATTGGCGACTTTGCACGGGATTTCATTACCACAGAGAACACATGGGAAGTTGTCCAGAGAAGTGCTGCTACTTGGAGAGGATATCAACTTTTCTTTGCTAGGGATTTGGGGCGCTTTGGGTATTCCTTCTGTATATTCACCTGGCGTTTTGTAGCTGGTACTGGATGGTGGTTCTGGTTTTCTAAAACTCACTTCTCATCTTTACTACCTTTGTTCAGAAGGCCTGACATCATGAAGAAAAATTATTTTAGTCTGGTATAGTTTAAATTGAAAAATTGATCAGTGCTGCATGTATCTGAGGAGGTGTATGAACAACAGGTTTTGGAATAGCCTCCTCTTTTCCTATAGCAAGAATAAATCAAAGAGGGTAAACAAATCAATTCTAAAGGATCAGAGAAGTTTTAGTCTTGATCAGGGGGTGCAGTGATTTATGCTATTAACCAATTCTCGATGGTAGTCAGCACCAGATACTCGACTCGGATTTGTCACAGATGTGCTGTGACAGCTGGAGTGTCCCAAGGGATAACTTGCTGCAACTCAACAGGAGTTGAACCGTAACGTGCGGTGTGATGGGCAGCAGCGGCAGAGTAATGTGGGGAGCAGCCTAAGAGGAATACGAGCAGCAGTCTCACGTGCTGTGTTCTGGAGCAACATGGGATTTTACCAGCGTGGATCGAATTAAAATTAAAGTTAGTGCTTCTGCTCCAAAGTTTCCTTTTGGCTGCTGTGTTTTAGAAAGCATGTAAGACGAGGTAGTCTTTTGTCCATGGGGGTTTGCAGATCTTGAATTTGAGTTTGACATGAGGAAAAAACATTTTCTTGCTAAACATCCGTTGTGATATTTCTTAGTTTAGCAAGTTGGGAGCTGTTAATAGTAATTGTATTAGTCCTGAGCGCCTGCGTGCGTGTGCTTTCTGTATAGCTACTTAAGACATAGTGTGGAGAACCGTCTTGCTGTCTCTGACAGTATCACATGCTTCAACCACTAATTTTTACATTAGTTTTGAACTTATTGATTGAAGATTGATTGGTGTAGCCTGCTCTGGTGGGAAATCCCAGCAAGTGCAGCAGAAGTTGAGAAAGGGTAGCTTGACTGGTAGGAAAAAGAAACCTTCTGTGTTATTACAGAGGTCACCGAGGTCTCTACAAACGTATGAAGTGGCTGCTTTCTGGAGGGTGTATTTTTTGCAATATTTGAGACGTAACATGCTGGCTGTGATATTTATATTCCCAGAAGAGAACAGCATTCTGCTGTTCTGGTGTCATTGTTCATAGTCAAACTCTGTCATTATCGTTTATAGGGCACAGTCAACGAGATCAAGCACTTTACAGAAATCATATTCCTGGTCAGGGGAGTTTTCGTTCTAATTATGCAATTAAAACGAATTAATTTATTAACTTGCAGAGGAATGAGGATTAGCAAAATGATAAACCCCAAAAATCTATTTTACTTTTCTATATTGTGGTTTCTTTTTTTTTTTTTTGTATGCACAGACCTGAACTATATGAAGAGTTGTTTCACTGCCAGAATTTATATTTAGACACTGAACTTCCTCTGTGGATAAAAAAAACCCCAAGCCCTCTACTTCACGCTAGGATGCAAGTCAAGTTTTTGAAAATGAAGCCAAGCTAAGTGACATCCCGGGACTGGATAGCTTTATAAAAATGAAATTTCAGGGAATGTACGTAATGTATAATGCATATATCGATTAAAACATTTCCCATCCGGTTTATATTACTGGCAATGACACCACTACAGTCGTTTCTTGAGGAACTTGAACTTGCTAACACAGTTACACAGCTTTAAGTTACCAGGGTGCTGGAGACTTAATTCTGGCTTTATTGAGCATCTATGGAGTAACTTTTCCCTGTGATTTTGGATTCATTCTGTATTTCCTTAAGTATTTGTTTGTTGTTGGGTTTTTTTTTTATTGGTTTGGTTTGGTTTTTTGTTTTCTCTGCATAGTGACAGTTGTATTCAGCTGCCTAATTGCTGAGTCATTGTAAATCTTTCTTCTTCAAAGGCTTGCTAATGGCAGTAATTGATTAATGAGAAGCTGCGTTAAGGTGTCATTATATAACCACTGAAATGCTTCTTTCCATTTCATGGTCAGTAGCTCAAATTCACCTCACTGATTAGATCATAAATGCAGCAATGTCCTACTTGAAGTTCTGAGGTTCAGCTAAGGGCAGGAGAGAAGATGCTTTCAATATTGTTTTATTATCAGGCCACGTTCAAAAAAATAATACAGAAGTTTATTGATGCGTTCCACATCTAGGATATAAATTGTTCTTGGGGAAAATCTTGCTCACAAAGGTAATTTAGAATATAGGCACAAAAAAAAATACAGCTCATTCAATATTTATTCTCTGATTTCAAGAACGGGTATTTCTCCTTTCATAATACATGATGTATACATTTGGATGTGTATATACTCCTGAAATTTTCAGACTTTGGCAAAATTAGTCTTTCACTATTGATTTTATTGTTTGTTTGCCTCCTTCAGACAGTCTCAAAAGTCTCTGCCTGCTTGTAGAAATAATCCATAGGTGCTCATGGAGACTGTCAATAATTACGATTAAAATATTAATAAAGTAACCAAATGAAGCACTCTCCATGAAGCAGTGCTAGCATTAAATCTCTGTACATCCACTTTTAATTTCCGTACAGTAGTTTCTAAGTTTTTTTTTCCTCCTTGGATGTAGTTTCTTGAGTCTGTGAAATGCAAACTGGAAACCCCACTGGCTTCAGCTGGTTATTGAGAGTTTAGTTCTGATGCCCAAACCTCTTCTAATGCCATAATGCATCGAAGGGGGGCGTTTCCCTCAGTCCCACTTTGCACGCAGGTAAGCAGGAGGTCACCCTCATGTTTAACCAGTGCTGTACGTAAGCGGAGTATTTCCAGTTACTTCTTGATGGGAGAGCGTGAGTGTTGGCTGGTGAAGACTTCTCTGCCCTTTTCTACTGGATTGCATATATTTCGCTTGCTTCTTTCCAGCCTCTTCCATTTTGCCTTGATTTTGTCTTTGGTTCTTTTATCTCTGTAGTTCCAGTTCCACGTTCTTCTTGCCCAGGACCTTTCATTCCCAGTCCTAGTCTCTGCCCTCTCTTCCTTTCCTTTGAAAAGAATTTTTTTTTTTCTGTTTTGTGTCCTGCTGTCATGAGTATCAATTTGAGCCATCATTAGCAAGAGTGTCTGCTGTGCTTGGCAGAAGAGGCAAATAAAATGAAGATGCTCCTAACAAACTGATGATCCTTTGGAGAAAGTTTGTAATCTAAATTGAACAGGGTACTAAAATTTGCATTTCTCTGTAAAGAATCCGTTTCTGTAGGTCCCTTCAGTGCAGGAATTTTATAGCAGCTGGCTGAGCACGGTATTTTTCTTGTGTTCATTTTAGCAGAGGATTTCTTCTGAAATTTTTAACCGTTTCAAACTCGATTTTTTCAAAAAACCCCATAAAAATCTAAAACCCTGCAAGATAAACCTGTTAGGCTGCAGAAAAGCCACAAAGACCAAAGTCAAAGGCATTCAGGTAGCTGGTTCCCGTGTTGCCATCCTGTCTAAACTTTCTTCCGGGCTAGAAAATTGATAAGTATCTGATAACCTCTGTGGAGACAAAACAGAAACATAAAGATCATATGTTGTGTAATCACCCTGATTACTCTGAGCAGTACTATGCTGCAGGTTTCCTAATCAAGATTAATTGTCATCTAGGCTACGTGAACTGCCGTGTAGAGTGGATTGTAATTAAATAAAAATATAATCATTTTAACATTGTGCCGCTAATACGTATTTACAAAAGGTAGTACTTTTGAAAAGACTCTTATTCCCTACAGTGATTAGGAAGCTGAGTTATATTTTCTAACTGCACAGATGTTGTTAAAAGCTCATATTTCAAGCCATAAAGACTTATTATATTTGAGGTTGTACAGCAATAGAAAAATGGTTTGTGCATCTGTCTGTCGGGTGAGACGCTAAAACTAAAACCCATCTGGAAGAGTAAAGATTTATGGAAACCCTAACTTGTGTGCATACATATATGTGTGTTTTAAATACGTGGTAGGTAATTTTTAGTAGGGTATTGCTAAGAAAAAATGGCTTTGACAGGTCTTTACAGCTCAGAGGAAGAAAAT
>JAAGNO010002416.1:93293-103304 GCA_033439905.1 Ceryle rudis
CCTCTCCAGCTTGTCCAGGTCCCTCTGGATGACATCCCATCCCTCTGGTGTATCAACAGCACCACTCAGCTTGGTGTTATCTGTCATTCCATGATAACTAAAGGCAAGAAATACTATGACCACATTACTTTGTTAAGTTTTCCATCAGAAACTTCCTGTGTTTTGTTTGGGTTTTGGTTTTTTTTTTTTTTTTGTAGTTGCCAATCTTGCCTAGACCCTTCTTGTCCATATCCTGAGAAGTTAATGTGATGATGAGTCCAGAAGTCACCATCTCTGGGGGAGAAGGGGGATGCACAGCCTGGAAAGTTCTAGAGAGCAAGGGCAGGGCGTGGGTCCATACATGTCTCTGTCAGCGTGGGAGGTGAGAGGGTTTTTTTTGGCTGCATATGGAGAGCTGGAACAAGTTGGGAGAAACAGCAGAGAGAGTTGCTTGATACTGTTTCTTTGGGTGTATTTATTCTCATCTGCAGTTTTTATTTGTCCTGAACGTTACTGAGGATACTGGACTTGTATTTCTGAAAATTTTACAATGTTTGTTGGGCCTTTAAATTACAGTAGTTTACTTTTAGTCTTAACGTTAATGAAATTTTCTCTCTGGGGAGGTTTTGGATAAAGAACTAGTAAAGGTAAAGCTCACATCTCTGTTGATATACGGGGATTAACATCCTGTCTGGAAAATTAAGATACCCGTAATCTATTATAAAGAGCCTGAGGGACATGATTTAGACTTAACTGGTCAAAAAAATTCAGACTTAAAGTGGAAAACAGTGTTCATCCCAACAATGTTCTGCATAGAGGGTGGCAATTAAAGTAAAAAATTGATCTCGGTCCACGAGCAATCTGCCCTGGTGTTGGTGTTAGCTCCTGTCTGTAAATACCCTTGTCTTGACTGTACATGGGATTTAACTGGGAGATGTTTGGTCATTGTTTAGCTGGCACTCAAGTGTGGAGACCAGCCAGTCTGAGTAAAAACACAGGATGGTCTCAGGAAGGCAGTTGTTTCAGCTGCCATTCACTGATCATCTTGTTGAAAAATTGCCTAGTGTTTCCAAATCAGTGTATGGTCTTCGGGAGATGCCAGTGTTTGGGAGACTCGTACCCTTGCTTTTTGCCTGGTATTGATTTTGTAGTTGCACGAGTGCGTGTGACGAGAAACAGCACTTTTTTGTTCAGGCAGAGTGCTGGAATTTGAGGTAAACTTGTCCCCAGTCAATCTTCATCTCTGTGGTGCTCGTCTTGTTCAGGCAAACGCCTGACTGAACTGTGGCATACTTCTCTGGTTCATGAAACCTCGACAATACCTTCTAACCCCACAAAATATATATATATATCTATATGCCAGAAAGGTTGAATCGATCTGTTTGCAACACACTGTTCAGCTTCACCCACCAAGAGTGTCCTGGGAGTGTGAGGTGTACCAACTGGTGCTACGCTGCCGGCTTGTGAGTCATCGCTAACGCACAGTAACTGCATTTTAGGTACAAAACCATCTTTGCATCCATATGGCCAACAGAAGAGTTTATTTCTGAAAATCAGCTTAGCCGTTACTTGCTGATTCTGACCTGGGAATGTCTGGCCCAGGCCCAAAATTGGAGTTCCTTTAGGCTTGTTTGTACCTGTGACGTCATTTATGCAGGCTGTAGACTTCACTATAATGCCAAGTATGAAACAGCATCTTGCTGAGAATTATTTTTGCACCGCTAATTATAACATTTCAAGTAAAAACCATTTTGTATTCACTTCCAGTGTACTCTTCTTTAAAGTTTAACAGCTGCTAAATTTCATTTTATACCCATGTCAGCCCTGGCAGCAAATACTTTCTTAAAGTGTATGAATGAAATCTCTGAAAGATTCTTTTTTCTTTCTCCTTTTCTTGTTTCCTTTGTTCCTATGTTGTTTATATGATGATGATGATGATATCAGGCACTTTTTCATTGTATTTTCAAACTGCTGCTGGATGGGAACTCGGAAGAGCTGTTTTGGAGACATGTTGTGCTTTCTTCTGGTTAGTATGACCTAAGAGACTTTATTTTTTCCTCACAGATCTTAAAAGAGGCTTTATAAATTCTTAAATACCTCTCTGTTGACCTTCCTGAAAGGTTCGCTGCATGAAATTAGCAATGAATAAAATATATTGACTTGGAGATGACTCAGATTCTTCTCTACTTTTTATGCACTTTGTAGGCATCGTATGAAATTTGAATTTAGTGAGTGTTACAAGCAGCTTGAAGATTGAAGTGGTTGCACAGGATAAGAAATGTGGGGACCAAATTTCTGATGTGCTGGGTCAGGTGGTGTTGGGCTTTTCTTTTTCAGATGCTGGTTTTAGGAACATGAAGGGTGATGTCCCCGCTGAATAAAACGTAGGACTGGAATCCAGAAGTCCAGGTTTCTGATACAGCTATTTGGGACCACTTGTGTGGGCTTTTAGTCTTAGTAGCCTGTTACAGGCACTTTCTTCCTTCATGAAACATTAACCCAATGTTAATGGGATGTGAAATAATAGAAATTGCACATACATGTTGAGATGGAAACGTGCTGTCAAATAATTTTATATTAAAGCTTCGATGTCTCGGAGAGGAGGTGGGTGGAAAAGATGCCTTAGTGGCTTCTCGGTCTCGGCCTAGAGACACAAATAACACAAACATGCAGGTCCTTTCTATATGAACATTTTTTTCTTGGTGTTTTAGAACATTTTTCCCCTTTCCTTGATTTGCAGAGTCCTTTTGGAGTGTCTTAGTGAAAGTGCAGAGCTCTTGGCAGCGAATTTACACACATTAACACTGCTTCATTTTCATAGTTCCTTTTTTGCAGGCATGTTAAGGAGTGGTTCATGGACCACCAGGTGGTCCAGGGCTGAAGGCGAAACTCCATTGTTTTAGACAGTTCTTGTCATAAAATTGTAGAATGGTGGGGGTTGGAAGGGACCTCTGGAGATCAGCAAGTCCAACCCCCCTGCCAGAGCAGGGTCACCCAGGGCAGCCCACACAGGAACAGATCCAGGTGGGGTTTGGAAGTCTCCAGAGCAGGAGACTCCACACCCTCCCTGGGCAACCTGTTCCAGGCTCTGTCACCCTCACGTAAAGAAGTTCCTCCTCGTGTTGAGGTAGAATCTTCTATGCTCAAGTTTATACCTATTGTTCCTTGTCCTATTACTGGGCACTACAGAAGAGAGATTGTCTCCTTCCACTTGACACCCACCCTTCAGATATTTATAGACATTAATAAGTTTCCCTCTTAGTCTTCTCAAGACTAAACTCTTGAGTGTTCCTGTAGTTTAATGCCATAAATACCTGAAATTTTACTATGGAGAGAACAGGGTGTGTGAAAAGAGAAAATAGCGCCCTATCTTAGTATGTTGTTAGGAGATGACCAACATACACATACGTGTCAAGTCTAAGGATTTGAAAAAGTGTTTGATCATTATAGTATTGAAAAGGTCATAATATAGCAGTGTGCAAACATGTAGCAAATCATGTACTCATGCCAAAATCTATTGCTGCAGATTTCTAAGTACTGGATTTATTATTAGAGAAGGTGGACTTAGAATGAACTCTGAAAGATGCCTTACGGGAGGAAGCCAAATATTTGAGGGCTTTCAGAAGCACAGGAGGAAGCTAGTGTTCTGCCACACACGCAGAGTTCAAAGTCCTGTTCTTGAAGATGTTACATTCTTTTGACTGTTTTATTTTGTACGTTATTGACAGAGAGCATAAAATGGAATTTATAGATAGCAAAAATGAAAACTTCTTTCATAAATTCACTATCGCCTTTTTCATGAATGCACCCGTGTTTGACACTTGCATAATTTGTTTTCCTTCAATTTTCAACTTAAAAACCACCCTAAATCTGGCATTAGGATTGAGTATACCTAACAAAATGTGGGAAGTGTGTCATCCAAGTCCTATTTTCTCCTTTTTTGGCATCTTAAAAGAAAAATATATCATGCATGATTTACATAAGGGAAATGGAGTAATTAAAGGCTTTTTATTTCCCTTTGTTGTCTAGGCAAACGATCAGGGTCCCATAATGAGCCAGCAGGCAGAACTGTAATGGAGGAGCAAGTAGAAGTATCACATTTAATTCTTTATACGTAGCATAGTCTAAACTATTTCTTTCTTAAATTTGCCTGAAGTTGGTATTTACCAACCTTAACTTGCTAGTAGGTGAAACCCCTGAGTAGTTAACGGGCAGTGGACCGCATCGCATTTGCCTTCCCTTGCTGGCTTCACTTTTAACTTCTTCACCTACGCTCCGAAGATCTTCTGAAGGTCTCTTGAACAGTGAGTTACTACAAGCTGTGTCTTGGGAAGCCTGATGTGAATGACACGTTGTCATCTTGCACAGGCTGAGGATAATTGCGTGCTACTTGCCTATAGATTTGGAAGTTCTCTGTATGCTTTCCATCTCCCCTGTACCCTATGGGATATTTTTGTTTAGTAATTGTGGAGTTCAACCGTTGTTTTGCAGCTCTCACCATGCTTTTTCCTTTGTAGAGGAACTAAAGAACCATTGGTTTAATGAAAACATTTTCAATAATTATACACCCTAATGCACTTCCTTTTATTGTGGTATTAATGATACATAACCCCTACTGAATTTGTCAGTCCCAGTCAACCAGAAAGATAAACTGAGCAGCTGTGATTGTTAGCAGAACATTTTGAAATTGGAGCAAACTGAAAAATTACCGTTATTACAAATTATACTTCTCTGCAGAATAAGTATAAAACCCTACTTAAAGCTAATCTATAAAATCACGTTGTGGATCACATGTGAGCATTTCTAAATGCTGCCGTGTTTCTCCGCTAGTGACATTTACTTTAGAAATGGTGGTTTGGTGGTGGTTTTTTTTTGTTGTCCATGTGTGTGCTTTTACTTTCAGTAAGTGAGCAAGGTCAAATTATATTGCTGTTCTGGGAGTCATTTTTTTTAATCGTTTATCTGTGTTTTTTGTGGATGAGTAAGAAAGTCTATTAAAAGTATAGAATAACCGTTTAAAGACTGCAGTTCTTCTCTTAGGTGGCACAGGAAGCTTATCCTTCTTGTAAAAGGCACCTGCTAGGTATGTTGAGAGACTGTACTCATTCCTTCGTTGAGCCCTTTTCTTTCAGGGCTGTACTGTGTTGGTGCCATATAATGAGCAGCAGTCCTGTACTTACACCTCCCTCTTATGCAAAGCTGCAATAAAACGTGAAGCCGATTGCTGTGGGCTTTTTATTGCTGCATTTTTCCTTTTAGATCTTGGTCCTTTAGAACCAGTCGAGCATTAACCAGGCAATGGTACGTGCCAAGACTGTTGGCTTCTGCCAAGGGTTTGGAGAGTTTTAATCTTGCTTTGGATTTACCGTAACGTTTTCCATAATTGTAGAACAAAAGACCTTCAGAATTGAGAGAAAAGCCTTTTGTAAGGCCTCCAAACATTACTGACTTCAGGAGGTCATGTTTTGCACCAGCATTGGAAGGTGTCTGGTCCATTAACTCTCCTATGGTGGTACTGAAGCCACCTGCCCACCTACTGTAATCTGCCCCTGCTCTTAGGTGGTGTGTTTGAAGACAAGGAGGCTTCTCCTGCTTGCCTCTCCCTGTTGTACTTTGCAGCGCAGGGACTTGTTTGTGGTCCCCACGGTTTTGTCCCCGCACTCTTTGCTGCTGCAGATGTCATCACAGTAGGGAGCACTGGGTAATCCAGTAGTTGCAAGAGTCATTGTAGTTGTTTTCTTGAGGAGGATAAAGAGAAGAGATACTCCCTGGGCTAATACATCACTTCCTAAGACCTAATGCAACTCATTAAAAATAAAATATACGTTTATGTTAGTGGGAGACTGATGAGAGAAGGGTGATGTGTCCAGAAGCCTGTCTTTTCTCAGAAGGTTTGAATTGGCCTATTAAGTACTTTACCTTTCTCTATAAACCTTGTTTCTTTAAATTTATATAAATGAAATACTCTCACACTATAGAGTGGCTTTTCCTGGTTTCTTTGCTTTGTCAGGAAGCATTTGTATCAACTCTTATGTTTCTCAGGGCAAAATCGATTTACTTTTAGGGGAAATCGGTTGGGCCAGAGGTAAGCAGAAAAGTTTAATTTGGTGAGCTTTGATGAATATTGTATTGCTGTTTATGGCCTGAAGCAAACATCATTCAACTTAATAAGTCTCAATTCAAGTGTATCAAGTGGTTCAGTTTCCTGTTTTCTTCTTTTAGAGACACACAGAGTTCAATGTGTCAAATTACATCTAAATTTAGGGCAACAGTCCTTGCATAAACAGTGGTGGGTTTTTTTTTTCTTTTTCTCCTTAGGACTTTCAAACATTTCGTGGTTATCTTGAATTTATCCACTTCTGCATTTTGTATAATATGCTGCTTTCACTTTGGATTGCTTGGCAATTTTCTATTATTAAATCACTACACCGAGATT
The DNA here is from genome assembly GCA_033439905.1 of Ceryle rudis. Taxonomy (NCBI): domain Eukaryota; kingdom Metazoa; phylum Chordata; class Aves; order Coraciiformes; family Cerylidae; genus Ceryle; species Ceryle rudis. The sequence continues at coordinate 99,709 of JAAGNO010002416.1, forward strand.
AAAATCTATTCCTTAACTGAAAGGTATTTCTCTCTGCGATACTTGTTTTGTATTTTAATGCAGACCATATTTTAAAATGAAAGAATAGTTGCTTTTTTTTACCGTATTAAGAAAGACGATCATGAGAGAGTCGGTGATGGGTGGTGGTGTTAGTAATTGGCAAATAACATTTCAGCGGGAAAGAGAATATCTGTGAATCGAGCAACAAAACACTTTCTTTTTAACAAAACGTCTGGACCTATAATTTCCAGGGAGACAGAGCAATAAAAAGGGGGGAAAGGGTGTGTTAATAACATGAAAACTCATTATTCATAGAAGCACTACTGTCTTTTCTTGCATCCCAATCCACACATCAGATTTCTGTTTTCAGACTTCTTATTCTTGCTCTTTTGCCCTGTTCACCAGACGGCTGAAGTTCTCTAGGAAGGATGGCTGCACGCAAAAGGACTGTGTGGCTGCTCGGCATCAATGGGATTTTCATTTGACTTGCTTGCAGTGGAATACTGAAAGCTTTTCCAGTATTTTTCTTGAAGTTCCCGACTCTATTAATCCGTGATAGGAGAATTTTGCCTGTTTTCTTACAGAGCTGTGAGGTACAGTTGACGAGGTAGAGAACAGGCGCCTAGAAAAATGAGGGGATTTGAAAAAGTTCCTTGGTTTGTAGGTAATCTTAGATTTTTTTTTTTTCTTTTTAAAAATGGACTGAGTTAAAATTCCCAGTTTAGCGGAAGATGGTGAAGCAACAGGAGAAAAACCTCTGTTCTTTGCTGTTAGCTGAGTGTTTTTATCAAAGCTGATTTTTCTCTAGCCAAAGTAGATTAGTCGTTCGTTTATACAGAAACTTAGAATAGCTGAATTTCTTTTGAAATTTCCTCTTAAAAATATTTGCAGGGGACTTCTCTACACATACAGCTATTCCTGGTTATTTCTTAGCTTGAAATGTATTTGTTCTGCAGTAGGATGGCTGCCTAGATCCTTGTTAACTTTATCCGTAAAGTGAAAACAGTGAAACAAAAAAACAAAAGCAAATTATTTTTCTAGAGCATGTGTGTCACACAAAGAGCTATTCAGAAACTCCTGTTGAGCTTTAAGTGGACTCCTGTGTCAAATCTGAACCGTAAAGAGCTTGACTACAGAGGAAGGTTCATCAGTTCTCTCCAAGTAAATGAAGCTGTTTGTGTATTTTATTACTTTAGGTTTGAAATATCAAATTGTTCAGGGGGTGGGTAGAAATTACACACTCAAAACTGAGAGATTCTAGGGTATGAAATACACAGTGGGTCTGTTTTCAGGGAATTTTTGCTTATCTGGACAATTGTTTGCTACAAATTGAGCAGCCTTTGTTGTCAGTTAAAACCACCTTTTATTTTATTGTTTTTATTTTCCCTTTTCTATCCCTTCTCCCTCATTTCAAAGCGTTTCCTGTAATACAGAAACAAACATACTGGCTTATGCGTGTGATGGAAACGACTCGAGCTTTTGCCATGAGGATGTTTGTAACGAGTACTTCAGAAAACTGGAAAGAAGCAGAATGGATGTTCTTTGGTAGTCACTCCTGCCTGGTGTCACGGCTTCTACTGGTGACACAATCTGCAGCAGGGCATATCTTGCTACTCGTGGGGTTGGAAGGAAGTAGATTGCAGTGACTAAGACCACTCAGATCTCAACGTGGCTGAAAAATGCCAAGGAAGTGTTGGGGGTTGGTGTAGTTGAAGACCTGTGCTCATTCGCCATACCTGGAAGATGAGTAGTGAGAAGGAGAGAACTGAAACCCTTGAAGTTCAGTGTCTGTCACATCCATCTCTCTTGGGCCAAGTACAGATAGAGGAAAGAAAGAGAGTACGATGCTTGTTGGGTTTTTTCCCAGGTTGATAAGTTCATTGGGTAGGAATGATGTGGGGGAATTGCAGGGCAGAAATAGATTATCCTTAAGGTCATCCTCATGTTGCTCCACCTGTATTGGAAATATCATTCTGCTGATGGAAGAGATACTCAGACCTTCCTGTGCATCCCTGTAGTGGTGTTTGCCTTAAAACAGACACACATTTCCATCTGCTGCTTGGTTTTCAGTGGGACTTGTGCTTTCATGGAGACTACTCTACCCTTCCAGCAAAGCCAGCAGGACTTTTTTACTACTAAACTTCCTTTCTGAAGAATTTAAGGGTCTGGAAAGGACCCTTTTTTTTAATTCAAGTTTTCAAAACTGTTTAACGCGTAGACTTTCATAGTCTAGTCTGATGTCTATTTATCCCTCTACACAAGTTAGGTATTTCCTGAAAGGATAAGATCTTGGTGTTCAGCTCTCTGGCTGAAGACACTTGTCACTGTCTATATTTTAAAGGAAAATTTTCCTTGGCATTTCAGAAACTAAGGAGTATACAAAAGGTGGGTTACTCAAGAAAACCAAACTTTTCAGCTAAGGTAACCTGGGCTTCCTCCCAGGGGCCTTGTACACCAGGTCACCAGTGAAGGAGATCCGGGCCCAGGGGACCTCCTCTGCCACCTGCCTTTCGAAACCCCTCAGTCCTGGAGCTGCAGAAAGTTGCTGTTGTTGCAAGCGGTGTACAATTCTTTCCTTGTAAACCCTGTTTCTCATTGTCTTCACGTTGCTGTCCTCGCTCTGAAATGGCTAGAAGTCTCTGGTGGGGTTCACTGCTGGGTGACCACGTGCTCTTGCTGCTCCTGCAGCTTCCCTGTGCCTGGGGTTGCTGCATAGGCTGGCACGGTGTGCTCTCCAAGGAGATACAGGTTGGCAGCCAAAACCCCTCTAGCTAGTACCTTCAGGCTGGTCTTGCAAATAGAGCTAGCCTGTAGGGAAGTGCATGGTGGTCTTCCTGCTGATCTGCCAAAGGCTTTTGAGAAGAGTTAATGGTGTCATGCCTTGCAGAGCTTTCTGAAGCCTGAAAACCTTTTTGAAACCAAACTCATTAATATTTCAGGTCAGGAACTTCCTGGTGCTTATTAATTTACTTTACCATTAGACTGAGTGCGTTAATCACCTGCCTGTCTTGAGGGCATGAGTGGGAAGCCAGGGAGCACCAAGGTGGTGGGACCTCATCTCAGCTGTGGGTGCAGTTCGCTGTTGTGTGTGGATCATTGTCTGCACAGAGGCTTCCCTTTGATAGGAACCAATGACCGCTCTCATCCCCTGATACTTTCAAGTAGGTCTACTGTTAAATATAACGATAATCTGGTGGGAGAGACAAAAGAGGGTGTTTGATTAAGTTACGACATAAAATTGCCATCTATCATGCTGCTCTGCTAAGATAGTTTTATCAGATTTTTCATGTTGCTGTGTCTGACCTGTCTTCTGAAACGTGGCAGAGTTTAAAGACCCTGTTCTTGGTCATGTGGAGGCACCATCTGAGTGGAATGAGCATTCTTTCTAATATAAGAGATTTGCAATGAGTCAGTTTATTAATTATACATCCGTGTATGTGAGGTCACCCTGATTATTTTCTGGACTGTTAATACCTTTTACCTGTCTTGCTTTTTGGCTGTTCATGTCTAAGGTTTAGGGAAAACCCATAAATTGTAACTGGTGAAAATAGATTTTGCTGTATTTACACAGAAACATAGAAGTGTCTGGGTTGGGA
>JAAGNO010002416.1:103404-113635 GCA_033439905.1 Ceryle rudis
AGCAGGGACAGCCTCAGCTAGAGCAGGTTGCTCAGAGCTCTGTCAAGCCCCACCTTGAATGTCTCCAGGGATGGGGCTTCCACCACCTCCCTGGGCAACCTTTCCATGCAATTGTACCTCTGAATCCATTTTTCTGCAGTGGCAGAAAATGGCACCCTTTGTAATTGCCACTTTTTTGGGGCTGCATGTAGCTTCTCCAGGTTTTTAAGCTGCCTCTCTTTCTTGTACCAAGAAGACTGGAGTGGAGAAGAGTGGTGTAGCCGCGAGCGTGCCAGAGCCGTGCGAGAAGCATGCGACTTCACCTGGGGATATGAGGAGATCTGGAAAGAAATGTCCTCATTTCTTTCCTTCCTTCCCCGCCCCAAACTTCAGGACCCAACAGTTTCTTGTATGCTGATTTCTGAACAGTAGGAGAAGTAGGTGAATTAACATAGAAGCAAAACCATCGTGTCTTATTGTCAAATGCCCTTAATTGAATCTTTCAAAAATATTTTTAGGAATCCTTGCGTAACATCTCTGCTTCTCAAAGAACTAACTGCATTTTAGAAATGATTATATATGCGTAATTTCTAGGTACTATTGGAGAAATATTGTTAGCATCATTACTTACGAGCTTCTGAGATCCAGTTTACGTTTCTTTAATTTAATTTGGATTTTCCTGACTTGGCTCATTAAAGTCCCTGAGAGAGATGTACATCAAAATTAATTCTATCAATGGTTGAATTGCTTAAGTAACTGAGAGAACTCAGTTTCAAATAGGTTGTAGGATGCTGTTTAGGTATTATGCTTATGTTTCATAAAATGAGACCTTAGAAACCCTATAGATTCTCATGCAAGATGGCTTTCAGAGAAGTAATGACCTCTGACAAGGACCATGGAAATTACTGTTGTACATTATACTTTATAAATGCCTTTCTGTAAATTCAGTTACTGAGTATCAGAAATTGCAAACAAAGAAACAAATGAAGGTAGGTGCTGTAATAGAAACTTCATAGTCACGAATAGGATTCTGTGGAAAGGGTTAATTTTTATGAAAAGAAAAAGAAGTCAAAACTTCATGGAACAAATCATGGTATTTCACCTCACTATGAAGGATCTTTTCTGAAAAGCTGATTCAAGGTCTGCTTTTCCAGTAGACTTAAAAAAATGGATGTGTCAGAACTAAAACAGTTGTCAAGTGTCCAGGGTTTTGATGATTCTGTGCCTTAGCAATTTTTACTTTGATCTGGAGTCAGAATTTCAGTCTTTCAAAGCTGCTGTTGTGGGAAAATAAACATTTTATCATCTCCCCCCCCACCCCCACCCCCTTTGGTTACTTTTGGAGCACATTTCCTGTACATTTTTTTCACTTAAAACCACCATAAAGCCACAAATTTGGGTTTGGTATTCTTGTTTGATTCCTATCCCTCCCACCTCTTTTTTTTTCTGTGGCAGTGCAGGCCTATAAAGATAGCAATTATAATCTATATAATGAAGTACCTGGTTTGAAGGGAGGGATGCAATTACAATACCAGAACTTCTGGGTTTTATAGAAAGACTTACAATCGTGTCATAAAGTGAACACGGAAACCTTTTTTGCAAAGTATTTTGATATATTTAAAAGATTTTAAAATCTTACTTAGTTGTTGGGTGGGTTTTTTTGGATTTCTGTTGTTTTTTTTCTTTTTTTTTTCCTAGAAAGAAGTACAAATACAACATAATATGCTTTAACCTAATGAAAACCAGAATCGCTTAGAAAACGGAACATAGCAGTGTTGTGCTCCTGCTGTTTTACTCTTGACCAGTTAAGGGCTGCAAAACTGTTTATCACTTTGCAGATCAAGAGAACATACTTGATGATCCTACACTTGCGTGACTGAAAAACTTCCATCCTCAATGGAGGAGTTGCTTCCCTTCCTCCAAACGTGCCCGGAAATGCAGAGAAAGCCAATTTTAGAGCAGCTGTTGATTATTTTTTATCAACATTTCTTTTGTTCACTGAGACTTTTCACTGAAAGGCCAAGAGACTCTTCTTGGAGAAGGAGCAAAGTGAATGCGTTGCAAGCGACCTGCGTTCTGGAGGAAACCAGACCTCTGAAAGAAGCTTGTGTGACGCATCTGCATTATGAGAAAATGAAGCACTAAACAATAGCAGTCACCCGTCAAGTCACCCATGAATTTTCTTACCTTGTTCCAGAGCCAGAGTTGACAGGATTAAAATGCAGATGCCGTGAACTTGTAAGTTCCACTTCTCATACTGTCAGAAGCTGTTACCCAGGATTCTTTCAGAATTCACAAAGGGCATCAATGCAGTTTAAAAAATTACTTCATTGGTATAAATAAAGAGACTTTAAATTTGGAAATAAACACAGTGAAGTCTTTAGAACAAAATTAAATAGGACTCTTAAGGTTGTTCCTGAGGTGATCACACATGCTGGTTGTCTAGGCTCATTTGGTGCATATTTTGAGGTTTGTATAGATCAGCTTGATACAAATTGGTGTAGAAAAATTTGTTATGTTTGTAATTTGGAAGTTTTGCTTTGAAATACACCGCTGGAAAAGAGCAGATCTGATCGAGGCTGAGCAAGGGGCATAAATAGCACCGAATCCAAACAGCTGGCTTTAGATAATTTTCAAATATTTGTATAAAATATTTGTATTATAAATATATATTTAAGTTTGGCTTACAGAGTCTATAAACACAAAGATAATATGTGTGGTTTAAGATGTCCTTGAGCTGCAAGTCACTAGAGAGTGGAGATAAAGGAGGGGTTTTTTTCCCCTGTTCTTTTGGCATCTGCTGTTGAAGGTTTTAAGAGACAGAATATTGGGGTGGATGGATCCAGTAGAGCTCTGTGTCTCTTTTTTGCAGGAGGCCTGTGGGTTTTTTTCTTTGTTTGTTGTTGTGTTTTTTTAATTGACTCAGTAAATACCTCTTTTTCTAGAAATACTTGAGAATTGCTTTTCCACGTGAACCTAACTGTATCTTTAATGTACATAGAAAGTATCGGTGGACTTATCTGCTCAAATGTCAAAATGGCCTGCTGCTGGATGCTATTACATTGTTAATTTGTTTTAATGCCATTTTTATGTGCATGCTATCTAGGGATGCGAGTTCATCATCAAACAGCATTGATCCCTCTGGATGAGTTTAGAAAGTAAGGATGCTCAGAGAAACCCTTTGGAGACAAAAGTAATTCTGGCAGCCGCTGACTGCGAGGCGAGCGACAGGGGCTGGCTGGTGAGACTGGCCCCATACCATACGGGATGTTCTCCCCCTCTGACGTTGTAAGAAGTACCATTTTAAGTGCAGTTCTTTCCCCACTAGTGTTCTGGGAGAGATGAAATCTCACTGATCTTCCATTTCCACCTTCTCTCCCACCATTAGAGTATGCAGGAAAAATATTTCCCTTCACTATTGCACTATGGTTCTGTATTTTCCAATTATTATGCAGAGTAGATTGTGCCGTCTAATTATAGAAGAAGCTAGTTAAAGTAGGCATTTTTTGGTACATTTTACATTGAGCATGTCAGCCATGGTGTTTTTTTTGTTATTATTGGCTTTTTTTTTTTTCACTGCATCAGGAAAGAGACTTGATGGGTGACTGCTTTTGTTTAGTGCTTCTACATTTATCATGTCACCAATCTTACTTGCTGGGAATTTACTGGGCGCTGAACTGACATTACCTGCTTGATTTAGTACTTATAATTTCACATATAAAATTTAAGATAATATTATTTTTTTTCTAAGGAAAAATAATGGCTCATTTATCAGTATTCTGCTTAAAAAAAACCCCAACGTATCTCTCATCTCTTTAATGGAATAGTTCAGGTAACCCAGCAAAAAAAACCACCCTAACCACAACCCAAACCTCATTCAGCAAGCGAAAAGGGTTACCTGATTTTCCCACAAAAGCCTAGAGAAGTAGGGGACCTACTTTTCCTTCCCTTTTGCATCTCTAGCTTATCTTCTGAACATCAGGCTAATAACTTCTTGCATGTTCAGAATTTTTCATTTGAGTTCTGATAGTAATAACCATGTTTTATTTGCCTGTCAGGGTGCCCTGTAAGATGGACAGATAGTGCGTTCGTTCTTTGTTCAGTGAGAACACATTAACTGTCTAACAGGATCTGAAAAGCGTGAGAGCTAGTTAAGCTGATTTTAGGGTAAACGAAAGCAGTGTATTTATTTGCAGTGGTACGTAGCAAGTTGTTGGTTAGATTGGCACTGGTAATTCCTTGGGGATTATGTAAAACAAGCCAAACCAAACACGGCTGTGGCTTTTGGGGACATTTGCTGGTTCTGGAGATGCTACCACTCGAGATGCTACCACTCGAGATGCTACCACTCGAGATGCTTCTCTGTTTCCTGAATTTTGAGAGGTTTGAACTCTTCTCCATCCGTGTTCTAGGATGTGTAAACCTTAATGGAAAGTCTGCAGTGAAGTGTAGCCTTTAACAGGGAAAAACACTTCTGGGGACATCTGATGTAAAAAAACCCAACCTGTCTGATTCAAGCCCAATGTGGTGTGTAACAAGTGGTAACTGCGTAGGCATGCTGAGCCCGTTTAGCATGCTGCAAATTCTGAGGAGCCTGATGTGGGGATGAGGAATAATTCATCCCGAGACTCCCAAGAGTATCTGGCATATGTGTGGAGGCGTGCAGAGACTGGAGCAGTTATGTTTCAAGGGATGTAGCTCCATCTCCACGTGGGCACAGCCCTGTAGCAGTAGGGGAGACCTGCTCTTCTCGGTGCTCGCTGGGTTCTGGCACATGGGGAATGCAGTTTAGGTTTGTTCACTCTATTTATTTTTTTTTCTCTTTTGTTTTCTCATTGTCCGGTTGTAGAATGTCAGAATACGTTCCTGCTTTCTTGCCTGGTGGCAATGACATAGGGGAAAGAATATATATTGCTTTGCTTCTTGTCGCTCTCAGCTGCCTGAATCCTCGGTCGTCTGATGAGTCTGATACTTTTGAGTGTAAATCTTTAATAGCAAATAGCCTATGCTTGGGATTTCAGGGTGCCTGAAAAGATTCATGTTTTACAAGAACAAAGTAGATGGATCATTAATAATGGACGGACAGATCTGGAATCCTAAACCTAAACAGCCACCTGCTTATGCCTCCCAAAGGCCTGTGGTGGCAGATCTGCCCTAGTTAAGGTAAGAAAGTCTTTCCTGGTTGATTGTCAGAGCGTGACGGGGATACGAGTGGGGTTATTCACTGAGGAAGGCAGAGTTATACTTGGTTGCATTACTAGGTTGTGTCTAAAGTGATCTGCGAACAAAAACTGGGCTGTGCTCCTTGTAAAGGCCTGAGAGGGGCATTTTCAGCCAAAAGTAGCAGGAGGCTCAGTGGCTAAAATTCAAATCATCAATTTATTCTCTGCTTGGGGAGCATTTCAGGGAAACCGGGGCAGGCAGCCCCTTATTTTCAGCTTTTGTCTAGACTGCATATCCTTCCTGAGGGCTAGTACCTCTGTGGGACACACTAGGACCGGCAGGAGGTCAGTGATTATGGGTACATATGTCACGTGCGTAGTTTGGGGGATTATGAGTACCTTTAACAGGAATTTTTCTCTAACATGCTCTCAGTGTTTTAATTAAAATGATTCTATAGCTTTCCAAATAGTCTTCTGTGTGACACCAATAAAGACTTGACTGATTGTCTGTGTGACTAATGCAGCCAGACACTTGTCAAGATAATTTGAGATCTTTTCTTGTATACAAAAGACGTCCGACCATCCAAATTTTTGTCTGTAGCCTTTTCATTTTTCACTCGAGGACAGTCAACTCTCATTAGATTGCTGAGTCAAAGACGTGAAAATGACCTGTTGTGTCATTCTGATGCAGTTTGAACTACGGCTTCAAAATACAAATCAGATCACAGAACGGATGGATTTGGGAACACTTCATAACCTTTCGGTTCTTGGTTTCAGATTAGCTTTAAAACATTAGCCTTGGTCTAGAAAGAAACTGGTGAACACCATCTTAACAGCCCCGTTAGTCTCATAAGTTACGTTTTTGTAGCCTTTTATTCAATTATTCCTTGATTTAGGCCACGTGGTTAAGATGATGCACAGCATATAATGTTACTGCTGTTGTTCCCCTTTGAACATATGTTCTGTAGATTTAATGTTCCTTATATGTTGTAAATGGTATTTGATGGCAGCTCTCATATTTGTTAATATCTGGTAGTTTAATAATTGGAAGGACAGCTCTTTAGTGGAATTTTACAGTGACCCTTTTTTATCTGCTGCTCTTCATTTCTGAAATACCTCTGCAGTTGAGTAGGGCAGATGGGTATTTGTGTTGCCTAATTTTAGACATCTGACTTGTGCTAAAGTTAAGCTGTTTATCCTCATGTCTATGCAGCTACTGGAAGCCAGCTACACCCTCCTGAGAGCTCTTCAGCATCGGGCACGCTGAGTTCCCTGCCAGTATGCAGAGGCCAGCTTCTCAAAACAAGGTTCTAAAATTGATGTCTGAAATTAAACAACGCTTCTCCAGGAAAATAAAAAAAAAAAAAAAAATCATTGAAAGATGAAGTTCAGTCAAATTTTTAATGGTATAATCTTGAAGTCAATTTGCAAAGTTAAGTCTGCTGCATGACAGGATCTAAACAGAACAAGCTGAGTGTGTAGAAGACTCTGTTTGGTGCACAGGTTGTAGGAAGTATGTCTGGCTGCTGAGTAGATGCCAAGCAATTTAGTACTCGGTGCTCGTCGCTGGCTAGCTGTTCTGCTAACAGTCTTACAAAATCCCAGACTTTGGGGTATCAGAAAAACATCTTACAGAATATATGTGAAATGCTACTACTTTAGGTTTAGCTGGCATTGATAACTGGGTCCTGGCAGGAGAGATTGATGTGTCTCAGTGAAGCAGTATACCCTGAATATAGTCACAACGTGTATCTTTAAAGGTTTTAGAATTGTGGAATCATTCTGGTTGGAAGAGACTTTTAGATCGTCGAGTCCAACTGTTAACCCAGCACTACAGGGCACAACTAAACCTCATCCCTCAGTGCCACAGCTACACGTCTTTTAAATACCTCAGGGATGGGGACTCCACTGCCCGGAGCAGCCTGGGCCAGGGCTTGACAACCCTTTCTGTGAAGAAATTTTTCCTAATATCTAAGTAAACTTGCAACTTGAGGCCATTTCCTCTTGTCCCATCGCTTGTTACTTGGGAGAACAAACCAACCCTGACCTTGCTACAACCTCCTTTCAGTAGAGAGTGATGAGGTCTCCCCTGAGCCTCCTTTTCTTTGGGCTGAGCAGCCCCAGTTCCCTCAGCCACTCCCCAAGGGACTTGTGGATATGAAACCTTTTTAGTTTCTAACCACCAGTAGTTGGTACCTGTTGCAGGTACTGAACACAGAAAGTGAATTTTATGCATAGCCTTCATTTTCTTACTTAATTAATCAGACCTTGACAAAGAGGTATGAGCAGGAGGTTATGTAGGAACTTCATTTACCAGCAGTAGCCTTTGGTCATATGTCCTACAGATGGCCCTCCTGTTTTTCTCCTGCTGCTGCTGTGCCCCTGCTGATGTTGGCCATTTCTCACCATCTCTCCCTTCTTTGCTTTTGAAGGGAGCATGTGCTGCTGGACTGACAAATAAATCACTGCACGGTGGAAATGTGTGAGCATCCTGCCCTTCCCCATGGCAATCATGAGTCTCCTGGCTAAGAAGCCCAAGCCAGCAACTGTGGCCAACTAGTAGGCTCTGTGCTACCCACTGGCTCCATATTTCGTAGTCCTTCTCCAGAAGAGTTGCCCCATGCTGAATGAACTTCAGTGGTTATGGATTTTTTTAGCCAAACAGTTCCCATGTTTTAAGGAGCAGAGTAAATAACATTAATCTGAAATCTTTCATCTCAAATTTGTTCGTTGGTCTTAAATTATTTTATGTTACCAAAGGAGGCAGAAAATGAGAGATTATCCAGAGCCAGTCAGATAGGGATTAGAGGGAGGAGGAAGCGGAAGCATTCCTTCAGGTTCTACCACCGACTACCTTCTGCCAACACTGAAACGTGCAGCTGTTTCCTTTTCTGACTGTGCTCTGCAGGTAAACCCTGCAACAGGAACTTAGAAAACTGTTGTCCCTGTCTGCTCGGTTTGAGCTGCTTCCACCCGACATAAATGCATTTAAGATATATTGGACAAAACCAAAACCTTTCTTAGTTTGATGCTATAAAGTTCAAAAAATCGGGTTGAATGTTTGTTTCTGATAAGAATAAATTACAGCTTGAGTGCTTTAGTGGAGTGGTTTTATTTATTTATTTTTATATTTTTTCGTCATCTCAGCTTTTTGAATTCTGAGATCTCTGGGAATCTCATAGTGAAGTGTTTTACTTCTGTATCTGGGTGGGTTTGGATTTCTCTGTATTACTAGATTTCTAGGATCAAAATGAAAGGCAAGCGTGCTGTTAAATATCCTTTTGTTTTCCCTCTTTCAATACAGTCTTATTTAACAGAATTTACGAAGTGTTCTGAAATAGCATTGGAATTGTATCTGAACACGAAAGCTCAAATTCAGGGCTTTCTCTTAGGAAATGTTTGCAGAAAGGTGAGTGGAAAAATAGTTAAGTGGAATTGTAAGGATCAGCAAAGTGTAAATTAGATTCCAGTGTCCTTCCAATGCAATATTTAGAGCGGCCTGTACTGAACTGTTTTGAAGCCTGTTATCAAAAGCAATAAAGTTATTTTTGCTTTTGATTCAGAGGGGCTGGGTGACTGATCCAAGCTGTTCCGTGCTTTCAAAGGATGAGCACGCTTTGCATTTCTTCACCCACCCTTCCCTGTGCTTTTCCACTGCTGTGGAAGCAGCAGCCTCCTCCTTGTACAAACTGTATGTGTCCTGGCCTAGGCAGGTACCATGCTCTCAAGACCTGTTTTGGGAGCCTGTGTTGTGCTCGGAAGAGCAATGCAAAACACTGAGTTGAGTTCCTAAAAACATTTGTTCTCTTGGGCACCTGGTGCTTTGGCTTTGGTAATTCATACAGTTTCTTCTCCCAAGTTATGAGTAGCTTCACCAGCTGCTCCCTGACTGTAGGCATTTGGATACTCTAAGAAGGCCTTGAGTTTGAGTGGAGTGGGACCAGCACATTAATAGCCCCAAGGGGAGCTGGAGTTTGCTTGTGGAGAGTTGGAAGACCAAAGTGATGGTGCTCCCTTCTTTTCTCAGAGGAGACCTCCCATACCAAAACCTTGATGGGCTATGCCTGGCCATCTTCAGTATACCATTTCCTAAATTAGAACTGAAGGAAGATAGCTGTTAACAGACCCAACGTGAACTCAGAAAATAAACTTCCTTTGAGCAAGGCGAGAGATGAAGAATGAACAGAATGTACAGAAAGATTGCAGCTTTCTGGCAGCAGTGGGGCAGTGAGCAGGGAGTAGCCACAGTAGCTTTTTGAGGGGCAGAATTAATGGGCCTCAGAAGAAACAACTACCACTCCTGTTCCTCAGCACAAGTCATTCCCTGAATTTCAGCTATAAATGAATTAATGACTGCTAACTCCCCCCGTGAAGGGGGAGGCCTGATTCTGAGCTGTATCACTGTTATCCTCTCTGTGCTGCATGTGTGAACTCGAGTCCTGCACTTTAATTCCAGGGCTGCTCTACACTCCTGAGTTGGTCCTGAACCTCCCCGTGCCTAAGTCTGCGAGTCCTCCCTCTTGTCTTGGCATCACCACTGGTGCTGCCACCTCCTGCTCCCACGCTGGAGTCCCTTCTTGCCTTTTAATGCCATCAGGATACAAGCATCCAGAGAAAAAAGTTCATTACCTGTCTCCTGACTGGTGCGTGGAGCGGTGATACACCTGAGTTTTCTATGGATGCTTACGCTGTTTTCCTTTATGTAAATGCACGTCTGTGCTTCTTTTCCACTTGTCTCTGAGCAGTGTTTAGGATGCAATCTTTGAACAGGCATCTGAGATTATGCACATATTGAACAATGCTAAGCTACCAGTGCCAAACTGGAAATGACACGTGTGATAAACCTTTGGAATCACGTTCCAGTACAGTGTAACTTCTCTTTCCCCTCTAGGGATGCCAAAGCATCTGTATTCTCATATAAAACATTCAGTTCTGATTTCTCCAACACACTTTATTTTTATAGAATCACAGAATGGTGGGGGTTGGAAGGGACCTCTGGAGATCAGTGAGTCAAACCCCCCTGCCAGAGCAGGGTCACCCAGGGCAGCCCACACAGGAACAGAGCCAGGTGGGGCTGGAAAGTCTCCAGA
>JAAGNO010002416.1:129319-141898 GCA_033439905.1 Ceryle rudis
AACTTCTTCCCTGTGAGAGTGACAGAGCCTGGAACAGGCTGCCCAGGGAGGCAGTGACAGTGGAGTCTCCTGTTCCGGAGACTTTCCAGCCCCCCCTGGCTCTGTTGCTGTGTGGCCTGCCCTGGGTGACCCTGCTCTGGCAGGAGTGTTGGGCTTGATGATCTCCAGAGGTCCCTTCCAGCCCCTACCATTCTGTGAAAATAAAATGTGTTGGAGAAATCAGAACTGAATGCTTGATATGAGAACACGGCTGAAGTTGCTTTCGCTGCCCTTGTTTCCTGGGAGCTCATCACCATCAGTGGCACACCAAGCTCTGGAAATCAAGATCCAACACTGTTCCTCACGTTACAGTCTTCCAGCCCCAAAGACTTCCTACCTTATGATGAAGAATGTGTGTACCTTTCTAACATATTTTTCAATGAACTTCCCGATCCGCATTCCTAATGCAAATGAGATTTGGAGAAGCCTGACGTGGCTCGTGTTTCTTTACGTGTCATATGCAAAAAATGTTACAACTCAGTACGCTTTTTAATGGATCTGAAACCTTTTGAAGTTTTGATGCTGTCAAAATGGCAAATACCTGTGAAAATATACAAGATCAAAAGCTAACCTTGAAATGGGAAACATTTGTTTTTAGATATTCTGAAGTCATAGGTTGTAGACTGGAATAAGGAAAAAGCTAGAGGCAACAGCGTAGAGCATATACATGTAGAGATTTATATGCACACAGCTTTTAACATATATGAAATATATGTAAATTACTTGCAGCAGCATGCACTGGGTAGTATTTTTCAATCGGCCTCAAAGGAACAGAATGTAAGTTGAGGATTTGTCTTGATAGGTGCCGTGCAAAGGAGAAGAAAGATTTGATGTTTCATGGCTAGGATTCTTCAGTGCATCGTTTGTGTTTTGTTCCAATACTTTCCACACCTTTACTCGTGCAGTAATTTATTTTCAGTTGCTGGAGATGGGCAATTAGCTTTTTATAAAACAGAAAGTAAAAGTCTTAAGAGTGGAGTGTGCTTCTTTTGAGAAAGATGCTTCAATTTTTGTAAGCATTGGGGTTATTTCACGACGTGTTAGAAAATTAAATTTCCAGTAGTCTTGAGCTAGTGACATTTTATTTGTTGTCACATCTCTTTTGTGTGTAGATTTCTCAAGCATAAAATAATGAATTGTAATGTTAAAAAACATGCTCTAGCTGCCTGCAGCTGCAGTCTGGTTTTCCTCCTGCTCTCTACCTTTCAAATAACACCGGAGGGAGCATGGAATTTTTACCCATTACCAATTCATTCTTTCTGTTTTGTGCGTGCCAGGGCCTATGTTTGCGTTAGGAATGGAATTATTGGCAGAAGTTGGCTACTCTCTGCAATTTCAAAACTACTTGTTAGAAAAAGTTAATGCCTTGAAAGGACCTTTGCAAACTGAATTCTCAAATGGTTTTCACTTGGGCTTACGGTTGCAGTTTTAAATTTTTTTTTAGTGACGTTCGTGTAAATTAGATTTGAGTAATATTAAAATTTGTAGGGTGAAATGCTATCAAATTCACTTTAAAAAAAAATAAAAAGAAAAGAGAAGATAACTTCTCTGATTCCTTTAGGTTATACAAAGCTTTTAAGTGTTGTTCTGACAAAACAAACAATTTGCAGAGATCAGCGGAGGTTTAACTTGATTTACCCTACCAATTTAGACAGAAGAACGTAATGCTTTCCTGAAAATGTCTTTCAAATATTACATTGTACATTAATTTATAGGGTGCAGAATGTTATCCAGAAAACTTTTTTACTCATGTTCAAAATTAAGTTCTAAAATTCAATGTGTTTAAGAGCTGGCCTTTTCTTTTTCAGTAGGTCACCAGAGAGAAATTGGGACCAATTATTTGTTTCAAATAAAAGCATTCATTTACAGTTGAAAAAAAAAATACCTCAGATACCAAAAACCACCATGACAATTTTCCTGTTTCCCTTGCAATGGTGAACACCGCTTTAGTAAATGAAATTAGTGACTGGGCGAAGTTTCAAATTAGGCTGGAGTTCTTTGGCTTGTCTTGGAGAAGTTGATTGCAAGCAAAGACAGAAGTGTCTCGGTATATCCATCGAAAGGAATTTTGCAAGGGAAAGCCACGATTCAAACCCCAGTAAGAGACAGTGGATGACTAGTGGCAGATTCATAGATGGTTACTTGTAGTGTTTAGAACACTTTCAAGGGGCTTTGTGTTTGTAGCTTTAGATGCGTATTAAGATAATTTCTTACTGTATGTTTTTTACTCCGTAAAAATGTGGTTTTGCTCATGATTTGACTTTGTAGTACCTATGCACATAGAGGTATTGAAACACCGACGATATATTCCAGGGCACAGGCATTGATTGAGTGGCACGCAGTTGTCTGCATTTCTGGGTAAGACGAGGAAGGTGTGACCCTTCCTTTCCTGACTTGGAGCCATTAATTCTGTGGCTAGATGAATTTCATGCCCATCGGAGCTGTTGACCCTTTGTACTATCCAATTAAAGGCTGCCTTTCCTCGGGCTGCTGATGTTGTGATCTAGGCATTGATCTGAGCCTTTGCTGATAGACGTTTCATGCTCTTTGGTGGGAAGAGATGATGAAACCCTGATCTACGATGACACTTTGATGTCGCTCAAAGTTTTATTTTTTTTAACAGTAGATTAAATTGTCATTTGCAGCTCGTAGCTGTGTTTGACGAGCAAGATCCACACCACGGAGGTGATGGCACCAGCGCCAGCTCAACGGGGACGCAAAGCCCAGAGATTTTTGGCAGTGAGCTTGGCTCCAACGCGGCATCAGCCTTTCAGCCTTACCAAGCAACAAGTGAAATCGAGGTCACCCCTTCAGTCCTCCGTGCAAGTAAGTAAATGTTCTCAGTATCTTGATGTGTCTCCTCTTAATTTATGAAGATGCCAAGTGCTGTTACCCATTCATGCTGCTGGGAAAATGATTCATTATCTATCCTTGTCGAATGCTGATCGGAATTGAGGAACTGCGTAAATGCTTGTTGCACGCAAGTAAACAAACCTTTCTGTTTTAATAAATTATTTATAAACTGCTTTTAGAAGCAATAAGCTCCTTCTTTGCTGCCACTTTCAACTTGTCCTCACACCGAAAATCACAGCAAAAGTACCAAATGCAGTTGCTGCACGGTGTAATTTTCACGTTTGCCAGTTTTATTCCATTTAATGAAGAAAAGGGTAAAAAGAAGCTAAAGCTGGGAGCACTTTTCTACTGAACCTGTCAATGTTGCTGGGTTATGCTTGTCACCTTTCCATAAAAACACCTGCTGATAGGTGCATTTACTGAAATACAGTAAATACTGTATTCTGCATTGCAGAATTACACTTCTTGAGGAACAGCAACCATAGCCAGGAACAACCCTTTATTTCAGGTATTTCAGTGTC
Organism: Ceryle rudis; assembly: GCA_033439905.1. Classification (NCBI taxonomy): domain Eukaryota; kingdom Metazoa; phylum Chordata; class Aves; order Coraciiformes; family Cerylidae; genus Ceryle; species Ceryle rudis. Next base: position 132,733 of record JAAGNO010002416.1, read on the forward strand.
AGGAACATTCATTGCAAAACCATGAAGCAGGAATTATGTATCTTTTTTTTTTGTTTTTTTTTTTCTTTTACTCCAGGCAGGATCTTTGAATATTTCAGCTTATTAAAAAGAAAAATCACCCAGTGAGATCTACCGTGTAATTTTCATTGTTGATAAAAGTACTGTGCAAACAAGGCAATGATGGATAAATCATTGTGCCCTTTTACGGGTAGCATCTGTCATTTTGCTCACTGAACTTTTGAAGTAGTGACTCCAGAAAATTCGTAGCAGAAGTTGGTATCAGTCAGTCCTTTCGTATTCTACAGATACAGTGTTTTAAACAACTATTCATCATTCCTGAGAGATTACTTTACTTTTCTGTAGGTGTTCTTCTAGTGTTTGAAATCTTTATTTACATAATCAGGTGGATGGCAAATGGAAAAGTTACCACCCTATCAAGTTTGAGGGGTTTTGCACTACAGTGTTCTCTGTAAAATTAAGGAAGCATTTAACAATTAGCTTACACAGACTTGAACGTGTCATTTCAAGCTATAACTACGCTTCATTAGAAGACAGAATTAAATTAGGGAGAGGATTAATGGCAGAATAAAGGAATATCCTGGAATTTCAGGCCCCTTCCATTTTGCTGTCTCTAGTGTATGCCACTTCTAAATACATAGCTCATTTCCACGCAGAATCCTAACAGCTGTCTTCCTTTTTTCTCAGCTTAGGGGGGGGGTTAGCACAGGCAAATACATACACATTTTCTCCTTAGTGTGGTGATTTGGTGCATTACACAGTGCAGTGACATTAGTGCCTCAAAATCATCCAGTGCAGACAAAATGCGATGATATATTGGACAGCTCACTTACCTTTGGTGTTATTCTGGAAAATACAGGGAATACTTAGCTGGTTCACCGATTGCTAAAATGCCCCAAAAGTGTTTTGAGACCCTACAATACAAAGGTCTGTAGAAATGTAGAAGACTTTTAGAACCATTGATACAAATTAGAACTCTTTCAACGCGTTTAATAAAAGCGTGCAAAAATAAAACGGATGAAAGACTTTGTCATGAATATGTTATCACAAATCAGAGATGTTCTCTTACCTAGTTAATTCCCTTTTTTTTGTGTGTGTGTGTTGACAGATATATTTTGGTTTTAAATGTTCCAAATCACAGGCTTAGGATCTCCGTCCAGTAATATTATCCCGTATTAAACATACCTATTTCAAGAATTTCATTTAAATATACATAGAAAATGGAAATAATATCCCTATTGTATTTCCTTTATAACTCGTGAAGTGAAGCATAGCATACAAATGGTATTCTCAGTATTTCAAATAATTATCTTCATACTGTGGAAGTTCTATTCAGCAAATAAAACCCATCCAGTTTTGTGGTAGATGCAGATCCTGATTATTACATGTTGACAAGGTCATATATCTATTAATTGGATTGGAGATGGGATACAAAATTGCTGTAATTATTGTAATTTTCTAGCTAATTGCAGGGTTGGCAGTGAATATTTTACTTCTAACAAATGAAAAACAGTATTCCGTCTGAAATTGGTTTATAGCGTTTTAGACGTTGTGTTTTACATCTCTTGGTGCTTTTTGCTCACAAGCCGGGTTCTGTTTCGCAGCGGTTTGCTCTCAGAAGCAGAGGTTTTGTGCCATTCTGCTGCTGCTCACCTGCACCCGAGGGGCAGGGAGAGCTTTTCCGTTCCGAGGCAGCATCGAAGAGCGTTAGGCTGGGGCTTAAGGGCCTGCTGAGATTTTCATCTCTTTGTTCTGGTTGCCATGCTACCCCTTTTGTTTGTTTATAGATCACGCCATCACTCCTCTCCCAGCAAGGGAAAGGTTAGCTAGATCAGGTCCAGCTGGAAAAGTAATATTCATCTGGATTCCTTCTTTTCCCAGGCACAAACACAGCCTGTGCTTCGCACGTGGGGAGGCTGCGTCAAATTGACTCTTCCCATCTAAACGTGGAAACAAAAATGAAGCTGGCCCCATACCCCCTACATCGCTTTGCGACGTGAAAACGCAATTTCATCGATACAATTTAGATAAGAACCAATTTACGGCTCTTATCTAGCTCTTTCTCTTTTACTGCTTTTCTCTTACCCGTTAAAACTTCCTCTGGTTGTGTTTCATCGGTCGAGCTGCATTTCTTTTCGAAGCATAGAGTACACGAGGCGTGTGCCTGCGTGCTTTCTGAGAAGAGGTTGGAAGCTCACTGCAGAAGATTGTTAAAGCAGACTGATGTTTATTCCCTGCTGAAATATAAACTGGAGGCGCAGGTGAAAATTGCCAAATGTAATGAGCAATTTGGCAGATAAGGCAGGATGTCAGGCGGTGACAGTTCAGCAGCGGGTGCATTGCCTGGGAACCAAGTTGTTTGTTTCGCAGTGCTGCATTTCAATATTGGAAATAAAAATCCCTTTCCGCCAACATGAGATATTCTGAAAAGGGTCATCACTGCGTCTAGTTTTCCTTTTTAAGTTACTTAGCTCTGTAAATAACCATGGGTGGTCCTAGTTCTCGGTCTTGGTGTTATTATACGTTACAAATCTCTCGGAATGTTTCGGCAGTTACAGTTCAGAAGCATTTTTATTATATAACGTTATTTGGAGAATGTATTCAGAGAGGTTTAGAGGGCTGGTGGGTTTTGTGGATGGTTTGTTTGAGAGTTGTGGGGGTTTTTTTCTGACTCAAGAGTAAGGGGCCTGGAAGATCTTTTGCTCTTCAGCTCTGTAATGGCAGGATATCAAGAAGACAAAGCCAGACTCTTCTCACATGGGCACGTTACTGCTGGAGACAACAAACACAAGGAAACAGCCAGTTACATATCAGGAAAACAATTTTTACCTCTCGAGCGAAGCAGACTACTTTGAGAAGTGGTGGCATCTCCGTCCTTGGAGATGGACAGAACTTGGCCCTGGGGAACCTGCTTTAGCTAGTTCAGCTTTACGTGGAGAGGTTGGACCGAATGACCCCCAGAGATCTCATCCAACCTCTGAAGTTACTGTGTAATTCTGTGACTCCAAATATAAGGAATAAAATTAAAGTGTGATTCTGTGACTCCGAACATAAGACATAAAATTGAAGTGTTTCTAAACGCAAATTCAGTTCGTAGTGAGGTATTTGGCAGACAGTTGTGCACATACAGCTTCCCAGCACGGTTCAGTATTGTACTGGTTTGTGCCAGTGTGACACAGATCAGCTGACCGTGCCTTTTACGAGACTTCTGCTTTTGTTTTCAGGATGTCTGCAATAGGCGCCTCAGTCCCTTCAAAATCAGATAACAGGGTAACTCTAAAGTTCCCCTAAAGGCCGGAGGGTGAGCATCTTCCTTCCCAACACGCTGGCCAGAGCAGCCTGAGAAATGACGAAGAGCTGACTGGAAATGGTGCGCTCCAGTCATGTATCTGCACCTGTATCATAGATTTTAGTACGACTCTCGGTAGTGGTTTTGTATTCTGCTCACAGAAGCAGACTATGGGGTGGGGTGTCAGGGGTGGTGAAGTCTTGATGAGAATGTTATGAAGCCAGTGCACAGCTGGCTGTGAAGATACACTGGAAGCGCAGAGGAGCGAAGAATTTGCTGCAGCGTCACATCATCGTTTACACAGCAGCACGTTTGTCACTCTGAGGTTCCCAATGCCCATGTCTGTTCTTACCCTGCAATAAGCACAAGTTTACTTCTCAAGAGGTAAGAGCATGGATGCAGACTTTCACTGGGAACTCACTGATCTATTAAAGTTCAGGATCTTACTTGCCTTTGAATTTGTGGAGATCTCTCTGCTTTCTGAGTACTTTTTGGTAGCTCGCTGGCAAATTAGTAGGACATACCGAGTATAGTCCCTCAGGGCTCTCTTAGGTTAAGGACTGTTCAAATATTTTAATAAGTCTGAAATGGAATATAGAGTATTGCATAAAAAAACCCCAAAGATGGAGTTACAAGCGCTTTGGATGTCAAGGTTTTGGTTTAGTATTCACTTCATATGTTCATAAACCTTTTCGAAATCAGTGAGATGTGCACGGACTGAATCTAGAAAGAAAAAAAAAAAAGTAATTTTCAAGACAATACCAGTGAACAGCTAAGCACACAGTGCTGTGAGAAGGATCTGGGCATTACAGTGCATTATTACAGTGCATCTGGGTATTATGCTCTTCCATTGAATGATCAAAGGCAAATGCTCTTACGGGTTTACTGGAATAGTTGTGCCCAGTTGTGCCAACCTTGGTGAAATCCTAAACAAGTTGGAGAAAGCTGAAAGAGAGCAACACGAGTAAGATGCTTTGGAGACTATCACCAGCATTGGAAGGACTGGTTTGTTTAGTTAAGAGAAGAGAAAAACTGTCAGAATCCAAGTCTTCAGATGTATTATTTTATTTTCATCCTCCACATTTGCTAAGAGAAGCATCTGTCTTTTCTTAGCCTCTCACAATTTGCATGTTCAAAAAATCCCATACTAAGCGCACCAGTCAAAGGTGTGCGCGCATAAATAACTGTGTGAATTTCAAGTGCTGTAAAATTGCTGTTTTAAATATGGCACTTCACTGATTTGATACAAGTATTTATCTAGCGTCCCAAATGCATATTCTGAGAATTAACTTGCTAATATTTCTAAGGGCCTTTGTTTAAAGGTTTGGAGTGTTGCATGTTAATATGTTGGTAAAGAACTGCAGAGGTGAGTTCATATTTCTTCTGGTTTCCAAAATGCTGATTGTTTGAGCTCGCTCTCCCACGTATGGCCATTATACAAACAGGAAGGGAGAAGTTTCTCTCTTTGACTCCTTATTCAGGTGCGAGTCCGATTTATATATGGAAATAAAGTCGTTTCCAAATGTCGAAGAACTAAGGAAGCAAGAGATGGGAGGAAGAGGGAGGAAGAGAAAAATGTGTTAGTCGAAAAACAGATGTGTGGAGCTTATCAGATGGAGTTAATAGCCGCTTAGAAAATGCGGAGAGTGTCATCCACATCTATAATGACAGACTGTGGCTTTACAGGCAATGCTTGCTAAAGTTAATGGGGAGGTTTTCTGCTAGCTCCACTGAGCTTGGGCTCAGGTCAGCTTTCTACAGCGAGTCTCCTTGGTCAGGAACCTTCACTGGTGACCAGCCAGTGTTCAGGTGCCCATCGTTCCATGAAGGAATTCCAAAAGATTTCCTAACCATCGTTCCCACTTTTACTTCCTTGCCAGGTTCTCAGACGTTTCCTTTACTGTGTCAGATAATACGAAAAGAACCTCAAACTGAGGCTTGCACCAAGCTGTTGGCTGCCGAATAAGGAAGGGCTTTCATGCATTGGAGTTTGAGGAGAAGATTTAGCAAAGTCTGTTCCCTCACCTTCTGGTGCTCTCGCCGTTCAGGAATTCTTATCGCATTTATCCCTGTATCAAGGATATGATTGTTTGAAAGCCAGAGTTATTGAATAAAAAAAAAAATCAGTACCAGGTGCTGCTTTCTTCTGTGAGGCTAAATTTGTTCTTTCTACAGCACAGTTCTGACTTGAGTGATCTCCAGTTGGTGTTTTCTCCAAGTGTAGTGCTCTGCTGTTAATTTGGGATTGTTGAGCAGTTTAAAAACCATGTGTTTTTGATGAGGCCGTGACACATTTGTAAAAACAAATGGATTTTAAACTGCTTAAGTTTCTAAATTAACCTTTAATATCTTCAATCTTCTCAGTAAACCATCAAGCAAAATACTGTAGCTTCTAGGAAGAGTAAAAAAAAAAATCCCTGAAACCAATAAAGTAAAGAATTTTAGAACTTCTCTAGAAGAAACCCGAGTAATCACAGGGTATTTGAAGATGTCATTCCATGTGGTGAGGGTTTCTATCTTTAAGTATTGACAATAGGGAGTAATAAAAATATGGTATTATATCTGATACCTGGTGACATTTTGTACCATAGCTATAGAATATAGTACAAGAGAGATAATAAGGAAGGGTTATTAAGATGTGAAGTATTGAATTTGAATAGTTTAAGAAGTCAGGTTTGGATATTAGTCTAAATTTGACATGTTAAATAGATTTAATGATCACTTGAACAAGAAGCTATTATGAAAATTACAGCTGGATTCTGAGAATGCTTCAATATGTGTGCGGTGGGGATGTTGTTGATGGGTTTTATTTTCCCCATCTTCAAATGTAACTTTCTCCTCCCGGGAGCTGTGTGTGTAAGTATACAAAAACGTTATGCCATTTTAGCCAGTCAAACATTACACTTTAGCTGCTCGAGTCCCTTGTATTGTGATAAAGTTTATTGACAGAGTTTGTCATCACACATGTATCAGGAAGTGTAATAACTCTTTTTATAGAGAATTTCTTGATTACTCTATTACTTGTTATTTCATCGTGAGCAAACAAGGAGCACGGCGAAGGGAAAGGGACATGAATGTGAAATGAGTAGGGGACGTTTTTTTCACGGTACAGACAACCACCCTGTAATATTTTTTTACGTTATGTGTGCTACACTTCTTTTTTTATCCAGCAGTTTAAAAATAAATCTCATTCAGTATTTATAGGTGCTTACTTTGAAGTCTGATAAACCAGTATGCTTCAAGGCATCATCCTTCGTATCCAGAAGCACCAGTCTGCGAGAGTAACTGGTATCCTGGTTATGTTTTGCTTTGCCTTGAGGCAACAGCACTGCTCTCGGGGGGTTGACTATTGGCATAAATTACTCGCAGACACTTTGCCAACAGGAGACACTGTGCAGTTTGCCAAATGTACTTAATTATTCACTTGGTCCTAAGCGAGATGATCTGATGGGAAGGGTGTTGTAGTGCCAGTGAAGAGTGTTGTGAAGCTTGGGGCTCTGTGCTCTGCTGTCTGCAGGGTTATCCTGTGTTCAGTGCAAAAATTAGTGTATGTCCCACCCTGCTGAGCAAGCATGTAGATATTTTTGACCACAAGCCCAAGGCTGTAAGGTGGTATACTTGAAGTATATCCTTAATTAGACTAAACTTCTCCTTTGGTGAGAGCATTGTTACTCGCTTTTGTTCTTAATTCACAAAGGATCTTCTTATGCCCTTCTTTATTGCATTTGCAGCACGTGAGCTCACATCCTGTTTTTTTCAGACAGGGATGTGTTTGGAGATAGACCATCTCTTTCGCTGATTATTGTGAAGAGGTTGTTTTAAATTCTGTGTCTTTTGACACGTTCTTTTGAGGGGAATGAAACGGGGACAGATGGCTGCTAGCTGAATAGGCTTGGGGTTTACTTTGTTTTTTATTTGCTCTTACACGCACTGAACAGGGCTGAACGATGATACAGAAATAAAGGAGGGGATGAGAAGTAACTTCTCATTAATTTATTGCCTTATTTCATACGTACAAAAAGATAAAATTTGTTCTTTCTCCCACCCACCTCTTGTTGTAAATCTTAAATGAATTGTGTAAGTAAGATGAGCTCCAGCTTCAGAAATGTTGTGGGTTCACGTTAGGGGCAGATTAAGCATTTAGAGTGAGAATCAATCATATCTATTTAGAAGAACTTTCCTCCAGAGATGTTGGCCCTCAGTGGCACTGGATGCCATGGAGGTGACAAATCCAGCTGAGCCCATGAACCCAGTCTGAGCCAGGATGAGGCACGAGCCCACCGCCTGCTCTCCTGCCAGTACGGCCCAGTGCAACTCAGTGTCCCCAGCTGGTCCGCAGCCAGGACCCCCTCATCTACCCCTTATGACACCTGAAGGGGCAGACGAGGTCCCCCTTTGTGACAGAGCACTCACTAGGGGGGTGCTGGGGCTTTCACCACATGGGCTGATGCCAGAGCTCAGATGGTTGGGATTGGTGGTGCATGTGAACTTGGGCTGTGCTCCAGGTCTGTGTTTCTTGCCTCTGTTATCGATTTAGGTAAATAATTCTGTCAACATTTTTGCATTCCCAGAAACTGGAAGTGATTGTATATGTGGGAAGGGAGGTGGGGACATTGTGGATTTACAAACAAAGGCAAAAAGTGATGCTTAGGTTAAGGTAACATATTTGTGCTCCTACTCGCACGCGTACAATAAAGGGCTGTACAAAGACAGCAATACCAAGCTATTGTGATAGTATTTGGAAATGGTGAGTGTGAGTCAGGGACAAGGCTTCTCAAAGCAAACTTTGATCAACCATTAAGTCTTATCCCAAGGGATCGGGTTTGATTCAGCTCTCCTTTCAGTGCTGTTCACAGACGAAGTAAAATTGGGACTTTTTTTGGCAATTGCTGGGCAACAGCTGGTTCAAAACAGACAGAATATATGACTGAGGTTAATATCAACAGACTTCAGCTTCTACATCTGAGCTAAATACTGGAGGCAGCCCAGTTTCTTATTCCTGGAGAGGAATGGACACCTTTAGGGTGAGTTCAGCTGATCTGTTTTACATCTGATGTCAGGCTGAAATGGAGTGTGCCCTAGACTGGCTGCACTCGCTAATCTCCATTGATGGGAAAGAAAAAGAGTTGTCCAGTTCTGCAGTAGATGTCTGTGGAACCCATTCTACGCGTCATTGACATCACAGCAGAAAAGGAAATTTTTATATGAGAGGTTTGGTTTTTTTTCTTTTTGAAGTAGGATGTTGCCTTTGTTGCCTTAGAAATGGTCATTTGTATATTTGGGAGAGAAAGTCTAAGCGGCTTTTTACAAAGCCAAAGGCTTCTTCTCAGTTTGACCCACATTACGTGGCCCCGGGAAGTTCCTACACAGCTATCATTATTCTTAAGTACTGTATTTTGGTTGTGGACAGTATGTCATGAATGCTAGATAGTCTCATGTTAGGTTTTTTTCAGAGTAAAATTTTGTTTGAGAAACTTGCATAGAATTCTGTAGTTAAACCAGCAGTGTCATCTGCCTTGGGTGTGACACTGGTGGCTCTAGCTAGACACTTTATGCAGTACTGCTCCCAAACTGGTAACCCTCTGCCAAGAGGCAGCTGTACTTTTTCTTTCCACCCCTTCTCAGACCTTGAAGCATAACAGGTCATGCCATGCGGGTGTCAAGTAGATGGGGCTGGTCTCTTTTCAGTGGTGCCCTGGGATAGGACGAGAGGCAATGGTAGCAAGGTGAAACCCAGGAAGTTCCACCTCAACAGGAGGAGAAACTTCTTCCCTGTGAGAGCGACAGAGCCTGGCCCAGGCTGCCCAGGGAGGTTGTGGAGTCTCCTGCTCTGGAGACTTTCCAGCCCCACCTGGATCT
>JAAGNO010002417.1:0-13868 GCA_033439905.1 Ceryle rudis
CAGGAATACTCTAGCCCAGTACTAATGCCAAAATAAACCCGCTTAAAGGACCAGCAGCTGCCATTAATTTTGGCAGGCAAATTAAGGCAACTGCAGCCTATCAGGTGACTTTGCCACCTTCCCTCCAGCCTTTCGTCAAGTGCAGAGTACGGGATGCAGCAAGAGGTTCCCCCTTGCCTTTTGCAGGGAAGGGCTGCTGTGCCACAGTATAAAACAGCCAGCCTCTTACATAAGGCTCTGTGTTCAACCAGCTTCGGCAGAAGCACTAAGCTAGCGGTAATTTCTGCCTTCGGGGGGTGGAAGAGGATTCTCTTTATGAAGATCCTCCTGGCTCTTCACATCGCATTCACCCTCTTTTTTGTTGGTCTTATTGTCAAAAGTGAAACTCCCAACTAGCATATCCAAACCTCAGTGCAGTTTTTTTTAACTCATTTTTTTAAACCACATCTTTCCTGAATATGGGTGCTAATGAGCCTCACCCAGTATTACTCTACTGCAATCAAAACCTTCTCTTTACTCTTCTAAACATGTATAAAAAGTAGTAAGCTATTTTAAGCATCATCTACTGGCTAGATATTCCTAACGTGATGAAATCATCTCGTGCTTTACATGGCTGCATCTTACATTCCTACACCGGGGAGGACACGCCCTGGTGTTCCAGTGAGTACACTAGGGCCCGGGGAACTCTCTGTACCCCAGACGTGCAAAGCAGTATTCCCAGTTTAACTTAACGCGGGTTTGTACACTGGCAAACTCCAACCCGGGGCTCTGTTCGGCAGCCTCTGTAAAAGCCACCGCAGGAAGAGTGAAATAAGTACAAGTAAATCCTTGCAAGACAACAACTTAAGCACGCAACTTGCAGACCGCAGTTTGATTTTACCTGACATGAAATGGAGCTGTCAAGAAACAGAACTACTACTACTCTGCGAGACTTTGCAGGTAAACTATACGAACGTGGATTTCTTCTACCTCAGAGCAGTACCTCACTAAGTCAAGATCACCGTTCCTCTCCAAGGACTCAAATGACCCCATCTCGTCTCCAGCTCTCTTCCCCCCTAGAATACGCAAACCTGCCGGGTGCTCATTTCCTCGGGCAGAACAGGGGCTCTGGTTTTCCAGTATGTTAAGGAGAGTTTCCATACAGCGCTTCCCCGGTGCAAAGTTCGTTTCAGCGCATACGTGTATTAAGTACACGATGGCAGCTGGATTTTCTCTGCATAAAGCACCCATTATGTAACAGAGCTAAGTGCTCATTAGCCGCAGCAAACACCCCAAATGGCCACGGTCGGCTGACTGAAAGACTGACCTTTCCAAATATCATGCCTCCAAAATAAACCGCACCATCTACAGTGTTTGATGTTCTGGTTAATTGGAACCTCTTTCTCCTACATTTCATCACATGCAGTAAATGTCACTGCAAATTCTAAGTGACAAGACTTGGAAGACACGTTTAATTTCCCAGTGGCACGCAACAAACTAAAGCACTGTTTGCACGGTGCTTGTTAGAGCTGATCGCAAAGGTCCCAACACGTAACAAGAATTTGAGGAATGTTCATTTACACATGAGCTCCCGCCCTTTGACCTCAGCGGTAGTTTAATTTACGATGATGCATAATGGGGCGACTGCAAAACCGGCTGCAGAAAGCTACGAAAATAAACATAGTGAGTTGGAAACTAATGGCCAGCAGTAGACTCTGCTCCAGCCCACGTGAAATCTAGGGACGGGATGGGTCAAAACCTTCAGGCCAATGCGAAGCTGCATCTCCCTGCAGGATGTAAAGCGGATGTGCGCCCAGGCCTGGCCAGGTTCAGGTATAGCTCAGAGTTCTGACCCTCACCTTGTCTTCCCCATCTAAGTAGCTTTTGGATACAGAAGGGCTGAATATTCTCCTGCAGGAAAATAACTTCAGATCTTCACATGGATCAAGACCCTAACTCCTACCCTGAACCTCACATTTTTGGCCTTCAGGAAATACCAGAGCTTCTGTATTTAAAACACCTTTGACTAAAAGGTCTCTCTTCTATCTTGGACTAAGAGGTCATCTCCTTCCACGCACGCTATGCTTACCACAGTCCAGTGAACTGAAACAGCAAGTTTAAAACAGCCAAAGGAAAACACATCTTAGCACAGAGGATGACTTTTCCGCAACCGATTTCTTGCTACTTCCTTAGTAATCTTCCACACTTACTTCCGTAAGGCCTTGGTCAGTTCCCTCTCTGAGCTTTCCATCACTTGTGCGCTTCACAAGTCGTCCAGTATCCCACTCTGCCTTGCAGAGCCTACCCTCCTTTACCACTGCCACTGGCCCAGGATTCTTAAGGGTCTGCAGAATAAACTCACCTGTCCCCCCTTCTCCACACACACCCCCCACCCCAGACCACAGCTTTCCCTGCTTGCTCTCAACAACCAGCGGGGCAGTGACATTTAGCTAAGCCAGTAAGAAGCCGTGAATGTATTTTGTAAGCTGAGCTCTCTCCATCTTACATCATATCTGCAGTAGTTTTTCTCAGAACATCTGCGGTGGCTCACACCAAAGAACCACCAAGCCCAGCACATGGTGACAGAGGCCAGAAGCGGACACCTTGGAAAGGGTACAAGAATAAAACAGGCCCATGGGGACACTCATTCAGAACACACTCCCAGTCCCTAACAACTTGCAGCTCTGGGACTTTTTGAGCTCAGGATGGCTTTTCTGTGTTTAACAACTCCCACAGGGTTTGAGCTGCGGGCACTTGCGCAGTGTCCCCTTGTGCCTGACAAGCCATCACTCACTCAGTCAAACCCATCTGCAAGCCCGAGCTTTGCTCCCCGGAGACGTCAGCGGCTGCCTCGCGCTGCTCAGCCACACCTTCCATCTCTAGCACATAAAGTCATCTGTATATATCAAGCCAGACAGCTCGGCTAAGGATCCTCTGCCATCAAAACAAAGGGCCCTGTCCCCTCGATACAGAAAAGACAGATAGCAGACGTATGACAGAGAAACCCTCATTCTCAGGCACAGTTCTGTCATATGCCTGGAACCCACTGTGACAGCGCGAGAAGATGCTGACAGAACACTAGTGAGGCACCAGCCCCACACTGCTCCCAGCCGCACCTTCTCGCGGTCATCCTGAGCCCCTCGCACAGGCCTCTGCCATCCTCACAGCAGTGAAGTTGTGTGCTGTCAGTAAAGGCATTGCTGGGATTCTTCCCGACAAGGCCTCCAGTCCTGCGCTTGCTGAAGACATCAGGGATTCACCTTGTGCTTCAGCAGAGCTGGAAATAAAGTTTCCCCCTTTGCTGGTGGCCTACAGCCTCCTACTGAGGAGGCTATCCCTCCCCTCCCACCCTGCTCTGATCAGGCCTAAAACTCTTCCTGACCAGTCTCCTTCCCATTCCTATCTTCACAGCTTCCTCTCTCTCTCCTCACAGAGCAATGCCATGTCCGCAATTCCTATAGGAGCTCTCTGGAGTCGAGCACCTTTATTGCTCTGCAAGAAGATAAAAAGCAGAAAGCAAAGCAAAAGGAGAGGGGGAAGTACTTACAAATCCTCGCTGCAAGGTCAGCCAACTAATACGCTATGAAACTGTTAACAAAGAAACTTAAATTTAACACACCCCTTGGGTAAGATCATGTACATTCCCTTGTATTCTCCGTCTCCTTTCCCCATCTGTCCCTTCGTCTCTGCACCGACTCCTGACATGTCTGACAAAGCCTGACCAACTAGTACCGCTATACGGGAATTTGGCAGACGCCTGAGGAACACCCCACTGACCCCCCCCAATTCTTCCTCCACGATGTCTCCGTTTGGATGCGGATTCCATCTTCACTCTACTCCCTAAGTGACCTGCACTCCTCGAGTCCCTTCTCGGGGAAGCTTCTTAAATCATTCTAGGCCCTTGGTAGCCGGTCCGTTTCCTTTTCCGGAGCACACGAGGACCCTGCCGCACGAGCACAAAGCCGCCGCTGCTTCACGCCTGCCCAGCTCGCAGCAGCCTGGACGCCGGGCACCAGGATCGATGCATTTCAACTACCAGCAGTTAAGGCCAATTCTCTTCCAGCACGGCCTAACCCTTTGCGACACAAGTATTCAAAAAGTGCAAGAGGCTACTACACAGCTTGAAGCCTCTGCTCTTACGCTTCACTTGGGATGGAGGCTGCCTTTCAGAAGCACCAGGTGAGCACATTACCAGAAGCAACCCCGTTCAGATGAGGTTTACTCAAGGAACTGAGGAACCTAAGAGGAAGAAACAGTTCCTGTATCCGGGAAGAGGAAGTGCTCTACCTCCTCCACCACACAACTTCTTCCCCGAGACACCACCAGTTAACACCATCAGCTGTAGTCATGCTATCTGGAATAATTTCACTCGCTCACACATTCCCAGGTGGCAACTTCTAGGCCCACAGACTGTGTATTAAACAAAAAACATATTTTAAAATAAAGAGTCTACGAAACATAGAAAACGGACTGGGCTGCACTGCTCCAGAGGCAAAGAGCCTCAAACATTACAGAGGAATTAGCTGTCTCCCAAAGAAGGCATTTTACCCGTGGTCCCTTTTCAGGTCCACACGAGCTTCTGCACACCCCTCTGGCCGAGGCCCCTGGAGCGGCTGAGCAGACGGCTGTTCTGAGCCCTGCCTCCCCTTACATCTTCGTCCCCAGCCTTTACCCGCTTCCCCCACTCTGACCGCAGGCTGTGCAACACAGCTTGCCTTGCACTCTCACTTCTCCCAACCCCTGACGGCGCAGGCCTGGACTCTGACTGCTATACAGACAAGCAGCGACAACAGACAGAAAAGCGTCAGCTCGCTCCATACAGGCTCCCACTTTCACCTACAAGCTCACAACTATCTCTTCAGTCACAGCAAATACCGGCAGTTTGCTGCTATAGGAAGGGAAGCTCTTCAGCCTCAGAGCAGCAGCCTTGCAGAACAAAACCCCGCTCATCTCCAGACACTGCCTTTAGTCAGACATCATTTATTTTGACTCTGCTCTTTCTCCTTTCTGCCTCAGGCCTAGATCAGGTCAAGCAGACCAACCCTAACCAGAAGCAAGAGCTCTCCGCAGCCTCTATTAGCCAAGTGCCAGCTTTTGTACGACTGAAAGAAAGCGTCTCTAATGAGAGCTTCCCTTCCAGCTCTTCAATTACGCATAGTGGCCAGAGCAGCAGAAGTGACAGAAATGTTCACCCTGGGTCTAAATGTAGCCTGTGTGGCCAGCCAAAGCAACTGCAGCTGAACAAATATGTGAACATGCGCTACACGATGTGAAAAAGAGGAAACTCGGAATAAGCAGGCAGAACTCTGCATCGCAGTGCTGCCAATTTTTCACAGTGGTTACCCCTGAAAAAGCTCCATGTACAGTCTACTGAGCACTGTGGACACAGCTTCTGGCTTCGAGGTCTCCATGTCACAGATGGTTTATCTGAAGTAAAATAGTAGCAGGATAGAACTGCAAAGGTTTCTTTGTTAACAGGAGCAAAGAAAGGAAGGGAAAAGATAGATGTATGCAAAGTAGTGAAAATATCATAGCAATGGTAAAACTTCAAATAAAATACAAGTGTCAGTGAAAGCTGAGGCCACTGCCATGGAATTTCTTTCAAGGATTGTTAGGAGTCGCTACAAAGGGCAGCGGGAGAAGCCTTGAGAGCACTTTGTACCACGCAGTTCCTTCCACTGTTGACTGCTGCTGACAGAGATTTTTGTTGCGGGGGATCCTCCGTGACTGCAGCACTTTTTCCCTCTTCACAAATAAACAATAGGTACAAGGTCCCTATTTTTACAAGCTTCAGGCATGGAGCCTTCACGTTGTCAAGCTGCTAACACTCTGAGTTCACAAACTCCATCGTGCTCTTGGCACAGCAGCACAACATGGCTAACTCGTGTTTGATACTTATTTAAAAGCAATATAAAGACGGCATTAACAAGACCAAGCTTCCTCTGGTTTCCACTTGGGCTGGACAGCCAGCGACCCAACGTTCACCTCAACTCGGCGTTTGCAACCACTCTATCCCAAACGCTCAGGCACGGATCCTCACCAGACTGCTTAGCCAAGGGAACGGTAAGAGAGCATCAGCACAAAGACCATTCTGGAAAGGGGAAAAGACTGTTAACTAAACCTGAACACGCTTCTAGGAGTTGGAGCATTTCTCTCTCTGTATTAAATCGTCCACACCTTCACTTCTCCCATGCTGACGTTAGACGCTGCTTTATTTCTACACTTAGACCACGTCTGCGAGATCTCCAGGAGGTGCAGCACTCCTGCAGCTTGGAGCCAGAGGGAAATAAAAAGCCTAAAACATCTAATTCCTGTTTCTCCACAGCCACCGACGAATTGTCCCGTACTTTGGCAGAGCAGATCCAGTAAGCATTGCCACTTAGGAGGTAGATCCTACCGAACCCAAACCTGAATACCTCACCCAGCAGAGACACGAAGACCGTAGTTACTCAAGGAAAGCACATTTAATAGCTTCCTTTTTGACAAAAGCTTCTGGAGGGCAGAGCCCACTGCCATCAAGGTAAAACACTAGATTCATCTGTAGCGTTCTACAGACACGCACCGCTACACTCCACTGTGGATGCCACGACTGCGTGCAATGGCCAGTTCTAGAACAGAACTAAGTTGGAAGAAGAGCTAAATGCTCCCTGTGAACAGCCACTCCAGTTCTCTTCAATCCATCCAGCCTCAGAGGCTTAGCACGTACACTCTGCACCTTTAAAAACGGACATCAGCAGAAGACTTTGCTGCCTTTGTGCTGTCAGCTAGGATAATTTTTTAAGTCATCCACTGCTGTACGTTACCCCTAATTGAAAAAATGATTTTGAATTGATGTTACAATGCTCCAGTGACATTTCTTTCACTTGACCAGCATTATCTGTAACAGCATCCATCTTCCTCAAGATTTGGTGCTGGAGATATTTGTCCTGCCCAAACAAATTCCCACGGTGGTAGACAATCTGTCTTGCCTTCATTTTCTCCATCAAACATACCTCAGGGAAGCAAAGCTTCCTTCCACACTAGGCTCTGAAGTCTTCCCCACAGTTAGTTTACGCACGTGAAGAGACCTTTCGGCGAGCTCCTCCACTGCAAGAACAGCCACCTCACGCTTTCCTGAAATTACCATACAGATTGCTTACAGACAGACTAATATGATTTTCCTTATTTAGAAGTCAACAGATGTTTAATATTGCATGTTCTGTTTAGCCTGATTTGTGTCATGCTTGAGGTGTGGAAGCTGAGCGGCCAGCCACAGAAACAGCTGATGCTGCTGAGCCCGGCCCAGGACCCCTCTGTGCGTGCTGCTGCAGGACACCGAGCAGCCAGACCGGACCGTTCAGACACCAGCAATGAGGTGTGTTGTCACTTTCAGCCAGTGCAACACCGCAGGGCTCAAATCGAAAGCTCCACTTTGCACGTAAGCGCTAGCTAGCTCGTCTTCAGGAGGACCCAAGCCAGGCCAGCTAACTGAAAACCAACCCAACAAGAACGCCGCAAAATCATCGCGTAGACCCCCAGTTTGTTCCAGCAATGGCTGGAATCCCAGTGCACCGTCACCCCCTTGGTGTCCGAACCAAGGCTGGAGAAGAGGCTTCAGTCAAACACCAGTCCTTGAGCGCAGCGCAGGCTGATGAGACAGGCTGAGTGACCTGCATCTGCACGCGTGAAATCAAACTCCCCTTTCCCCAGCCTAAACATTTATGACTGAAGACACAAAATAAAGTCATTAGACAAGAGATACCAGAAGTGATTAACTGCAGTCAAAGCTCAAGCCGTGGGAGAAGACTCCCTGACACGCACCTACCGGATTAGCTTGGAGCAACACAAAAATCTGCGTGGGTCTGCACGGCCAAGAGCAGCATCTAAGAGTGGAAAACACCCTTAGAAGGAAATGTTCAGGGAGCATTTCCCGTCCACCTTGTCTAACACGATAAGGGTGTGACACCACATCTCGCAAACGAGAGAGCCGTGCCCCTGCCTTTCATTTGTAGTCTCTCTCCGCTCAGGTAGCACACTTACAAAGACACTAGTCAGAAGAATGCCCCTTGGTACCATCGTAATCTATCCTGGCCTGAAGCATTTCAGAACGCAGTTAATCACCTGCTCAGCGTTAGGCCAGCACCAGAGTCCTTCCTCTGACAACTGCGTTTTCCTTCCTCCTGTCACATTTTCCAGGACAGCTAAATGAACACAATGAGTCGTGTAAAAGGTGGGACCCGCACAGTCTACAACCCTGCAGACTGCACTCCTGCTATGCTACAGGTTATAGGCTCCTCTACCTTCCCAACTCTTAAAGCCTAATAAAAGTTATTTACAGTCTCCATGTGCCATGAGGTTTAAGCCTCTCCAGTTCAGGTATGACACTTTTCCAGGCCACTATTAGGTTTCTTACGGCGCTCTGAGTAGCAATCACATCTGTACCTGACTGTCAGGGGACACTCTTGGCTGAGCCAGCCACCTTGGTCTATTGCTGAGAGCTCCAGAATTTCTCAATTGAAACATTTGGAAGTTAATGACCCCCTCTAATACAAAGCTCCCACCGCTCAAGAGTTCTTTTACGAGCCCGACACATGGCGGATGCACAGGAAAGCCTCGCTTCAGGCGGGCCTCTCTTTTCCAACCGTGCCAAGGCAGAAGGCCGGACTCTCAGACCCCACAAATGGCTGACAGTCAAGAACAAAAGGCACAACCCACAGAAGGTCTGCACAGCTCTGCCATGCTGTACAGATTCCAGGCCACACCTAGTGCCTCTAGCTCTGCTACAGAGACAAAGCTATTGCTCTGACTTAGGAATGGTAACAATCAAGAAAAGAAGACCTCTCCTGAAGAACTAGTCCCTTACCAGAAAACAGGTCAAGCAGAGCAGCTCTGAAGGCACTTGCACAGAGGCTCGGATTTACCAGAGAAATGTAAGCATGTAAGAGAGCACACCTAAGATTTTTTCCTTTTCATTGTGATGAAAAGCCCCAGTTGCCACTGGGGTGGGGTTATTTTTCCACCACTCAGGAGAGAAATGCAAGGTTTTAAATAAGACAGGCAATAAATCACAGGCACTCACCGGACGAATACACGACTGTTACAAATTGTAAATCACTCTTCACTCTCTGAAAACAGTCCTCAAGTCACAGCCATTGTCCAAATGCAAAAGTACCAGAAAACCTCTGGAGTCAGCTACAAAGAAATGCCATTTTCCCAAGTAACACTTTACTTAGGTAAATGCTCACTTCAACTTCTGTTCATGTTTCAGGGACACCTTTCTGTCTTGTGGAACTTGGAACTTTTAGTAGTGGGACCTAGAAATAGAGCCTGGCTACTGTACTGCCTCCGCAGTTCCACCCCACTCTACCGTGCAACCGAGACCTGTCTTTTGGTTTGTGGGTTTTCTCCCGCCCCCTCCCCCTGCTTTTGAATTGCTGAGCCTGCAGTTGGGGTTGAGAACAGTGAGGGGGGAAGGGAAGAGAATCTGGTGAACAGCTGGGGCCCATCACTTTTCATTGCAGGTCTTGGAGAGATGTGGTTGACAGAGTGATGCACAGAGGCTGTCCCAGTTAATGACTTCACCATTCTCCATCATTATCCCCATCATTAGGAAATTAGGAGGACAGAAGGTATTTACTGTAAACCTGCCACCTCCCAAGGAGAGATAAATAGAAACTGATAAATGGGATCTTCTGGTGCTGTTCGTCTATTAACCTTCTGCTTCCCAGTTTAGGCATATGCATGCTATCCTGCCATTAATATCCAGTAATTGGCATAGCAGTGGGCAACACAAACCTACCTTTAGCGCTCCACCATCTCCTGGGCTGCTCACAAATGCACAACTACGCTGAAATGCAAGCTCTGCTAACCAGGCCAGTGAAAAGTTCCTCCTGGGCAGTTGCCTGCACTTCAGCTCTGAGGTCAGAACCCCCGGTCAGACCTGGTGGGTCTTAAGATAAGGCACCAATTTGGTCACGGGAGGCTTAGGAGGAGAGATGGGCAAAGAGGACTGTGTGTGCAAGAGCTCCCCTCTGCAGAAGCAACACAAGGGCAAGCGGATGCATTTGCACCTCAAGCTGAGCTGCTATCGGTTCTGTCAGCCTACCTCTAAATACAGCTCATGAACGCCTCCAGTGAAGAGTCCTACTTCACCGCAGTCTCTGAACACCAAGGAAAGAAGGATTTTCCTCACCAGCCTGAAGGAAACTGTTCTGCAAACTGTTAAAAAAAAAAACCACCAAACTCAGAAGGCTTTATGAACTTACTTTCCTAATCAAAAAGCAGCCAACATATCAGCAGCTTCTTTGACCAACACTTCCACAGCGCTCCCTCACTGCACCCGAGACACTCTTTGCATGCACTGACTCCCTCTGCTTTACCCACACAAGACTGAACCTCTCAGAAAGGAATAAATCCTCAGAGAGGCAAACTGAGCCACCACCTCCTTCCTCTGCAACAAAGCCCCGATGGGCTGAAGCAAGTCCACCTTCAGAGAGACCAGGATTTTATCTGAACCAGCCCCACGCAGAGAAAGCGGGCCCACTGGCAAGTAAGGCCACAAACTGTCTTAATTTCTTTCACCCACAACATCAACTCACTTAAGCATTACTAACTGCTTTTCCTTACCCTACCTCTAAGCATTTTCCTTTCAACCAGCATTACAGCTTCCAGTTGACATGATGTGCAGGTTACTACAACTCGGAGACAACGCTGAGCTGCACCTCTGACCACGAACAAGTTTCCATCAACTCTGACACAAGTCTTAAAAGACTCCCACGCTATTAAGGTAATTTTCAACCACAGCTAAACTTTTCCAGGAGCTGGGGTAAAACAGAGGGCCTGCCCTTGCATGCTGTATTCCAGCTGCGGGTCATCTGCTCTACACTGGAGGGACAGTTGCAGTATTGTGGAAGGCAAGTATTTCTGTTTTCTAAGCTCCAGTAAGATCCACAGCTGCACGCTCACACCCAGATAACAGTTTTCAGGGTCTGATAGTCACTAAGTCTTCTGAACTGGAATAGCAAAAATGGAACATTTGAAATCGCTGAAGTTCTGGGGGTTGAAAAAAGTTAAACAGCTTGTTTCTTCAAATAACTCAGCAGAGACACTGCTAAATCAGGACACAAAAGCAGGAAGTAAAATCAGATGGTCTCTTGTGTGAACTGCCATGGAAGTCAAGAGGTGCCCAGGCCTAACACAAACAGCAGCTGTGTTGCAACAGGGGTCAGGCTTGGTACAAAAAAAACCAAACCCACAAGGAGGTCACCATCACAGCCGGTGACGAGCCTGGCCCACTCGCAGCTGCCTGCACGGTATCACTGAAACAACACAAAAGCCAAGGAACTTTTTTCTTATTTGTACGTAACCTGGATAAAAATTGTCAAGTCCAGTCCCAATTCATTTAAGCGAAGACAAAGAAATACTTCTGTATTTCAAATATTTAATGGACACAAAAAAAACCCAAAGCCAAAAACTCCACTGCTGCTTCCTGACACAGGCTTCGGGAGTCAAGGGAATCTGCGCTTACCCCATCAAAAAAATTACACACCCTTTAAAATCTGGGGGAAGGAGAAACCATGACCCTTGCTGAAGAATGCTGTGCTGAAACAGCCTGTAGGTGAAAGCCACCTAAGTGCTGCCATGGCAGGGAAGCTTCCTTTACTCAGAGTTCACACCTCCAGGCCTCAGAAACAAACCAAGTATGGTCCCACGAGGCTGGGACTTTCTAACTGTGAACGGTGTTCTGTTACCGGTGCCTCCAGACGCACGGCCCTGCGCAGGTGCACAGCGAGCGGTGCCACTGGCTGGTCCGCAGGTAGAGGCTGTGTTTGCTCCTGCTGTACGCTCGACTACACACCAGTTCAGTGCAGGAGACGAACGAAAACGTGACTGTGATGGCGAGTTCGAACGGTAACACAAGTATTAATTTCCATCTGTCTGAGCAACTGGCAGTGTCCATCAATTACGGCGATAGCCAACTAACAGTTGCAGCTGCAAAATAAAAAACAAAAAAAAAAAAAACCCAAAAAAACAGAATTAACATTTCAAGTTACTGTCATTCACCTGAATTTTTTACAGTTGTAATTAGCAAGCTGCAGAAGCTGTCAACAACCAACATCAGCCAATCTGTCTGCACCAGGAACCCGACTGCCTGCCAGAAATTGTCTTGGACAGTTTTTTTTTTCACTCCATGCTTCCCCCCATTAGTTTTTTTTCCTTCAAACCTCCCTAATGCTCTCATCATCTTTACCACCAGTCACTAGAATTGAATGTGTCAAAACAGAGAGAGACAAAATGACTGACACGTAACTGATAGAGTCATAATCACTTCCTTTCTTCCAACTCAGTACAACAAACGTGCTGTTGTTGTCTTTTTTTCCCCAGGCCTCTGAAGCCCTGGCAGTACAGCAACAATACAGCAGCCCCTCCAGAGAATCTGACCCTTACCTAACCCCAAGCCTTTCTCAGGTGGAGACACTAAGAAACTAAAAGAGAAACTCCCAAAGGCCTCCTCTGCAATAAGCACATGCAAGTGCTCCTTCTCTAGCTTAAGAGCTTGTTAAATCTTTAGGATGTCCACCCCTTCCAGAGATTCGGGCAGCTGTCCCCCGGGACAGCTCTACCTCACAAGCACCCAGTGCTTTCACTCCTTTTTTTCTGCTGCACTGCACCACAGACAGCAAACAAAACCGAAACAAGAAAACCATTAAAACAAAACCAAACCAACCCAGCAAAAAAAAAAAGACAACAACAGCAGCAACAAAATCACCACAACAAACCAAAACGTTCGCTCCTTTCAGCCTTAGCCAGAAGCATGCAAAGGTAACCCTCTTAGAAACATACATCCTAGGAGAAAATAAACATCTTGAACCAGCGCTGCTCTTTCACAGGAGGGTTTTGGGGGTCTGGTTTTTTTTTTTCTGTTGCTGTTTTGGATTTTTGAATAAAAGCCCCACATTCTTGAAGCTATTCATCCTCCTTGAAACCAAGCTGTGGCACAAGCAAGGAAACTCCTTATCAATTAAGAGCTTATTTTTAACCCTTGCATTTGTAGTAGCAAAAAATCAAATTACATTACGCATACTGCAACCAGACACGGACAGCTGTAAATGACTTGGGATAGCTTGCTCTCACAGAAGCATCACCTCGTATAATTAACTATTAATTGAAGTCATTTCACGTGGAAGAGCTCTCCTTACTGGAACGGCACTAAGGTCATCTCAGACATCGTGACCAGACATCTCTGGCTGCAGCACAGTGGTGGGTAACATTTAAAACACAACACTGCTTCGAAAAGAAGCTACAGCAGCCCACTCCACGCACAAACACCGCTCTCTCACTCCATTTAATGCATTAATTAAACTGCCAGTCGAGCAACCGGAGTAACCCCGGGACAGTCGCAGCAGAACAAGAATAAAGAGTCTGGACAATTTTTATATCCCCCAATCTAAAAGCCACGAACAAGGGCCAATTCCTTAAAAAGCCACCGTAGAAGAGGTTTCTTACGCAGCTTCTATGCAAAGATTTACAAATCTGGCAGAGTTAATGTAGGATTTATCAATGCTACGCTGGAGTTACAACAGGCAACGGACACTGGAACGTGTCTAGGGCAGTGCTGAAAACCCTTCCCTGGTGTTTTTACACGCATAGTGTTTGTAAACTGGGAAATAATGAGCGAGAAAACGCAGTTACTGAAACGAAGTTGCTGAAAAGTAGCTTTAGAGGGACGGTAGAGTGGCATATACCTTCCTTCCTCATCCAAAAACGTAGCAGGTCATTCCAAAAAGAAAAAAAAAAAGCTCCTCCTGCAGAACCAAGACTTAACGCCTCCGTGGAGGCAGAGGCACCGCACGGCACGAGGCCGAGTTCCGCTGCGTGGCAGAAACGCAGGCCGCGGCTCAAGGCCGCTC
>JAAGNO010002417.1:13968-36479 GCA_033439905.1 Ceryle rudis
AGGGCTGGCCGGGCTCCCCGCTGCGCGCCCAGCCGTCGAGTGACCGCAGGCAGGAGGCACAGAGCCGCCCCCGGGCGGACAACGGGGCAGCGGGGACGGGCTGGACAAGGGAACGCCCGCTGGGGCTTCTTTGAGGAACAGTACCAGCTCCAGCAGCTATTCCCAGTTCCGAACCCTTACTCTGAGCTGGACGACGGTGCTCAGCTCTCCGGTGAAGGACCTACTCCCCAAAGCTCCCTGTTTCTGTCCCAGGACCTCAGCTTTCTGGGACACTGCATTCCGCTGCCTCGGCCTAGATGTTGAGCGGCACAGAGCATCAACCCAACCCCGAAACCAGTCGTAGCCTCTGCGTGTGTTCCCAAAACCCACTCAAGCAGGATACGCCCTTTCCACGCAGAGATGAGACCTTAACGAAAGGGGCCTTTTGTCATTAAAAGTACGAGGAAAAGATCTTTCTCTTTCCTCTGAAAGAAGAAAGGCAAGGTTTTGTGCATAGAAGCTCAGTGAGAACCAGAGCCGCAGTGGCTTCCCTTCGCCTTACCCCTCTAGCAGGCTGATGAGAGTTTGAAATTCCGTAGCTTCCCTCCTATCTTCACCGCAGAAAATGCTGATCAAGCCTCCTTCGGGTCCCGAGGGAAATGCCACGAAGAAACCTAAAATAAAAAGATGTTCAAATACGTGATTCCTTTTTTTTTTTCCCCTCCATCATGCAAGTCTTTTCCATTGCTTTTACACGCGCGCGCCGTACACCGTGGCAGCCCCTCGTGCATGGGCTACGGGGAACGCACCGTTTCTATCTGAATCGCAACACTCTGCCCTGTTCAAGGACGTGGTAATCAGTGAAAAAATAACCCCCGGAAATACCAATCAGAATTTAACAGACCATAGGAAATCGAATTCAAAACTTAGCAGTACCCTTTAAACTACTGCGGTAGGTTTTGGGGTTCTGTTGTTGAATTCCTGCATGCTCTTCATTCCGTGAAGTATCTGGCAAAGTAAGAGGTGTGGGGTGAAGGGAAATTTCAGTAGGGCAGTGCCGGGGGTTTTTCACCTGTAAAATTACCCAGGATTTCTCAGAAATGGCAGGAGCGGGATCGTGAATTCCATTTGTTCAAAGCAGTGGAGTTAGGATTGCGAGGAGCACTAGGACAGCGCGACGCAATTTCATCGGTGCAGTCAAGACGTTCAAACGCACACTGACTAATCCTTTTCAAACGAGAGAAAGAAAGAAACCGAGATGTCAATTTTACATGCGTTAATATTTAACTGGAGCAGTGCTGTTGTTTAAGAACACAAATCAGCACCCTCATTACTTCCGGCCTTCCCACGAGTGTCCAAGAAGCATCCCGGGGCACTGGAATTTGCTGGCAGCTGCCCGTAAGGAGAAAGGGACTCCTCAGCTCAAACCAAACCTCCCTGCACAAGCAGATGCCTCCAGGAGGAGCGTGGACAGACAACCCAACTGCGGCTCTGCCAAAACACCGCCAGCACCTGTTGTGAGCTCCAACCCCTGAGAGGGATCCCATACACGGGATGAGCACGTTTCTGGTTCTGTACACACAAATAGCAGGTAGGTAACCAGCACAGCTCTTGCTTTCCCTGAAAGCATCTCCCACAGCTCTTCCTGGGAAGCTGTAAGGATTCGTAGATTTTTCCATCCCCAAGTAGATGTTTGCCTTTTTCTTCAGTGTAATTAAATTCTTGCCAGGGAAACAGGACACAAGAGCAATCTATAAAAGAACAATCCTTGGAAAGAGGATCTGACTCACACTCTCTCCTGCAGAGCAGCTGGGGTTTAATTGGTTTATTGGGAAGTGAGCACAGAAACCAGAGAGAGATCATATTTCTGATCAGGCATTCAAAATTTATGTAAATAAGACAATAATAAATATTTGATATGAAGCCTAAAGCGGTGCCAAGCCATTTTAAGGAAAAAAAAAAAAAAAAAGAAGCATGGAAACTGAGCAAAGAATGGAACGTCGCAATACACTGCTCTGGTGTCTCGAGTATAGTTTCAAGGGATGCTGCTCGTTCCGGTTCCTGACCTCCTAACCCACGTGCTGTCCCTTGCTTTTACTGCTGAGTATTATTGCTATGGGGTATGAGAAATTATCAAACTCAAGTGATGGGAAAATGATTTCTGACCCTGCAGGGTACCGCCTGAAAGTGTCCTGCCTAAACAGTGTGGTTTGTGTCCAGCTCCCGCACCTGGGCTTCTTACCAAGGGCGTCCCGCGCGTCGAGATGGAAAATGGCTCTTGGGCTTAACACAATTGGCCATCTAGTGGGAAAGAGGCAAAACTACTAGGCAGTTGGAGGCGTTTCCCCCCCTTTTAAACTCTCAACTAAAGTCCAGTTACGGGAAACAACAGACAAAATTTTCTTAAACTCTATTAAGTCTGAAAAAACTCTTTTATCATTTTCCAGTCTGACCAACGGCCAAACACAGTCTACGGTGTTCAAGATACAGCAGAAACTACACAACGCTCTTGACTAATTGAAAAAATTAAGTTGTGTTTAAAATTTTATTGTGTGTCTGCAGCATCTGGAGAGGCTCAAGCGTGCCGAGTGCTACGGGAACACTGTAGACTCCTTTCTCCACAGAAAATTGTCACAACAGAGGAGGCACGTAATTCTGGAGCAGGGGTAACTTGCTCCAAGTCGGTCCCCGCACCCATTTCGTTTTTCAAGAGGAAAATACACAATTCCTGCCTTTTCTTCGCACATTTTCAGCCTGTCCTACAAGCTACCGACCGCAACTTAGAGGAAGCGCTCCAACCTCCACAGCCTCCCTGAAATGTTACAAAACAGGACCAAACGTACTGACCAAAAATCAATTTCCCACTGTTGTGACTTCTTCAACATCACAGAAGGAGACAGAGGAAAGGGCCAAGTTCAGCTGTTACCAAATCACCTTGGAAAACCTGACCATCCAAAGGGACTGGGAAGGAAAGCAAACAGGCCCTGGCACTGCCAGTCACGTTCACCGGTGCTCAGCCTCACCGACGGACAAGGTCCATGTGTCAGAGGCCGCTGCTATACCAGACAAATTGCATTACTTGCTTGACAACATTTGCGATGGCACCTCTGGTCCAAGCTGATTTAAACACCGCTCACAGAAACCTGGGGGAACGGAGCCCATAAGAAGCTATGTTGGAAAAATCAACATTATCCGCAAAGAGTGGCGTCCTGGAGCTCGTACCCTTTAGTACGGAGACAGAGTCTGTCAATATTTGTCACGTTTCCCCTGCAGTAGCTGCAGCGCTCGACTGCATGGTGATGCCAACGACCAGCTACAACAGAATTTGCGATATTTACCTCTGTTGCTTCCAGCGTTTCTGCTCTCGCCCGGCCAAGGCGGTGCAGGCACTAAGCAGGCGGCCAGCTTACAGAGAAGAGAATATTCCAGGGAAGCGCCTGTGTTCAAACACCCATGGCCCAGTGACCTAATCACCAACAGGGGTAACACTTTGCGCCAAGCTGGCACCCAGGTGCACTTTTCTGGCATGGCACCGCTTGCGGAGCACGGCACCGCAAAGCCTCCAGGTGCTTTCCACCGTGTTTGACAGGGAAAATGAGACAACGCGCATTTCGTAGCATTACAAGGAGTTCTTAGTCAGAAATGGAGCCCGTAGCCTGAGAAGGGAACGGTACCCTGCCCATGCCACCTGCTGTTGCAGCAATCACCCTCACGGCCAGCGAGATCCAGTCATTTACCCATCTGAGCTGCATCATCTGGTGCTGAAGCTGCCATGAAGTGTTCTCAAGGTGGCAGTAGTTTAGGTCAAGGTGACTGCAGTCACTGGAAAAAGACCATTTTCTTCACTTTTCCTTTCTTGTTCCACCATTTATTAAGATCAAAGAAATAAAAAAAAAGAGGAAAAGAAAACCAACAAAACCAAAATAACATCAAGTCCCAGCTCTAAGCTACTGAGATCCCCAGTGTGACTTGCACACTACATTAAGAATTGGGGCCTGCAGCCCTAGCAGTGTGGGGGGGAGCTCTGTAAACACCCCTCCTTACCTCTCACCATAACTGACAAGCTCTCGAGTACTCAGTGTCCAAAGGACCAGTGCTCCAGACAGCTACGGTATCTGCCTTCACCTTTTAAATCACGTGTAACTCTAGCAGAAGAAAGTCCCCTGGAGAGTGTTCATTTCAGGACAAGTGACTAAGAACATTTTGCCTAATTAAATACACTTCATTCCCCACAGCGCGGCGGATCTCTCGGCACTAGAGAAATTGTATCATCTCTTCAGCGAGACCGTCGTGCTTTTCCAAAAACGTAAATGAATTCTGCAGGGAAGAAGAGAGCGAGGTCTGGCAAAAAGAGTGCTATTTGGCATGATTAGCTCTCCTTGCTGTCTCATGTTCGTTTTCTACATAAAATATGATGTGGCAGCTTGTTTAAAACTTGTTTATTGGGAAGAGGTCATAAGCTGAGCACTGTTCAGAATAGGTCAGGCATCTGATTAAAGGTTGAATAAACTGAAATGCTGCACATGAATCTCTAAGACAGAAGCTTGATGAGGAGAGAGAGCTCATCTTAGAAAAATGTTGCCAACACCCAACGTTGCAGGCAGCCAGCAGACTGCAGTACTGGTTAAAGGAGCAGGAAGATTAATTAAATTCTGCTCGTTGGCATTAACAAACATTCAGTATTACTCTTCTTCGGCACTACAGGACAGGCTATGATGGAAGAAAGCCCCTCTGTAAAAGGAACATCATAAGAAATCATGCCAGCCTTGCAGAACTGATAGTAAAAATGGGCAGAAAAGAGAGCATCTTGAAATGATCTGCAAAACAAAGGAGATGAAACTAAAATAAATCGGCTGCTTATCCCAGGTCTTGCACCACGCCGGTGGGGAAGAAGCATGCTCAATTCACATCTCCTGAGCCCCAGCTCGGTGACAGTTCCCCTAGAGGCCTGCCTCCCGTTTCTCGTGCTTTTCACAGTATGTGGGGAAAAGGAAAACAAATTTGGGGGTTTTGCTGTGCCATGTGTTGCTGCTGTTGCTGCTACACATTCCTGTCAGCTCTGATGGGAGCATCGGAGCTGCGCTTTCCAAAGCCTTGGAGGCTGCAGTCCAGAGTCCAGCGAAAGTAACGGGCTGATTTTGTTCTTGCGGCACTGGAGCTCTAACGCACTCCAAAGGTGTAAGACAAACCTCTCCTCCTCTCACGTTCCACTTCTCCCTGCAACTTCAACGTGAAAGGAGAAATAGAAAAGGAGAAATACCCTCTTTCCTGTAGTGCCAGTGCAACGCGCGTTTCCTCTTGCTGTCCCCTTGCAGTTTCCTCGCAGCATCCCGCTAGGCAGACTCGGAGAGTTATTTGCATCTGGGATGAAACAACCAAAATCAATTCACAGCTTCCTTGTAAATGCTGAAGTAACTGCTAGTTGGAAAACAAAACAAAAAACCCAAACAAACAAACACACACCCCACCCCACCCACAAACAAACAAAAGAAAAACAAACAAACCAAACCAAAACAAACAAACAAAAAAACCCAAACAACAAAACACCACCTTTTAGATTTTACCAGGGTAAGAATATACTGAGGAAACTGTTGAGAGAGAAAATAAAACATGAGGACTCAAAGTTTTCTGATGGGTGAGAAACTCCACTAAAGGAATAAAACAGGACTGGGGTTTTCAAGAAGGATTTCCTGATCGACAGCTGCATAGCGAAGGAATGGCCAAATTTATCAAGGGCAAGCGCCTGGTCCTTGCTACATCTCGAACCCTGGAGCTCTGCTGCACTGCACAGCTCTCCAGCTCTCGGGCTTTCTGGGTCTGCTCGTGAAGTCCTCCCTTGGCAAGAGCTGACCTCAGCACTGTACAGCGTGTTGCCGCGCCAGGATAATTATTGAATCGGCAAAGACCTTCCAGGAGCTCTGACCCTTCATGTCTCAAGCCTCTCTCTTTCCTTGGAGCATTAAGTCCCACTAACCTATCAAGTGCCAGATAAATCTCTCAAATCGTTAACTCCAGGCAGGCTTTAGCCAAGAGTTCCCTGAAGCATAAGGTCTCTACCTTCCTCAGGTGGTACAAAAGCCTCAGCTGTGCCATAACCCAACCATTCGTCTGCTGAGAGTCCAGAACTGACAGCAGTGACTTCTCAAGTCCTTCTTCAGCCCTGCGGGGATGACTGGAATGAGCAAGCAAACCTTTTGTGCTCTGGTCCGTCCAGCTATACAACCGGAGCCGGGCAGACACCATTTACACCACTGGGATTGCACTTGTGCGTTACTGGGCCTGGCTTCCAGCACGCAAAGCACCGGGAAGTACGGTGAATTTTTAGCAGCCTCGGTGAGGCGTTTATTATTAAGAAGCCAGAAAGCCCTCAGAAGCCCAAGTAAGGCAATAATGATGCTTCTGACACGGGGTGCACGTTTCGCCCACAGCCTTCAATACAGTGGTTGTGGAAAAACGCACCAACCACAGCAGCACACCGCACCGCTCCTCAGCTCTTACGGTGCTGAACAGAGCCTGTCTTCCTTCAGGGGAACACAGTTCTGGCCTGAGAAGCACCCCAAACTTACCCATTTTAGAGACAATGCATCCTGAGCAGGTTTTTTTGCAGAATACTGGAACAGTGTTGCCTGCAGAAACATAAAAGGTCCCAAAGCATAATCACCTTTGGAAAAAAAAACCCAAAGCAAAACAAAACAACAAAAAAAGTGTTTTACTGTAGAGGAACACAAAGCACTGGAAAAAATGATAAGGATGCAGAAGAGCTGCACTGGCCCGCGCCTTTTCCCTCCTGCTCTTTAGATACACTTGTGGCATTGTCTCCTCCCCCCGCCCTGCCAGGACATTTCTCTCTCATACTCTCACACTCTCTCTGCCTCTTCATTGTAGTCTCCGGCAAAATGTCAGAGGAAGGGAAAAGTGACAAGCCTATAAGAAAATAAATACCTCATTCTGTTTGAATATTGCATTAACCCCCAAGCTCCACTGCTTCATTTGTCAGCTTTTTCAGAGCTCTCCATCTCTCCAGCACCCCTGACCTGGTTGGTCTGATTAGGAATGATCAATGTGCACATTTGCGGTGGAGCTCTTTGCACACTGCTAGACCCTCGGCCTTCAGTCACTCATGCAGATAATAACGGCAGTTCGAGTCACTTGCCCATAACTCCAAGCTTCATTAAACAGGGGGGATGTCACCGAAAGTCCCTTTAACTGTCTTTTCACTTCTCCGCAAGGGAGAAAATTGACAGTGCTGAGAAATGGGATTTGGGATATAAATAAAACCGTGGTGTGGGTATTGCGCCGAACGCCTGCAGTTGGCCTGCGCCTGTGCGCAGCAGTCTCCTCATTCGGCAAGGGTGGGAGGAGAGGCAGGCCGGGCAGAGCCGAGCCTGACAGGGAGTTTGCACAGAAACACGCCCCAGGTCAGGAGCGGCTTCCAAAGGAATGGTTCCCCCCAGACGGAGCGGGCGTTAGACAGAGAGCCCTGTCAGCCACCACCACTGCTGCTGCCTGTCACACTGCGGTGCCAGAGGCTTGCGTTCCGGGTAGTCACCGGCAAGCCATGCCGCGTGTTAGGCGGCACCGTCAGCTCTGCGCAGGAAAAAATCCCTGCTCTGAGGGACGTGGGGCTTCTGAGAGACTTTATAGGCCACTTTGCAGCAGGAATTGTTACTCTCTCCCGGGGCAGCGGACAGCGAGGTGAAAGCGCAGGAGCAGACTGATCCCTCCTGAGAGCAGCCAGGCGCTGAGACTCTGTTCCGCTCGCAGACATTTACCTGCAGGCCGTTGCCTGCCCTCCATCTGCCCGTATTGCCCACTTGACATCTCATCAAGCCCTTCAGCCATCTCCCTGGTGCCACAGGGAGGAAACACCAAGGCCCGGCTGGCTGAGCCTCTGCTGCAGGCTGTCGAGGGCCCCTGCAGGGAAAGCTCTCAATCAGGATTCAACTCTCTGGCCCCTTATCACCAGAAAACATCAGCGCAAGCTCCGAGAAGAATCAGAAAGGCGCTGAAGCAGCTGGATGGTTTGAGTCAGTGTGTTTTAAAGCGGAAGGGGAAACACACACAGGAAAATGTTCCTTTCAAAAGGGAGGAAGAAATGCGGACAGGTAGACAGTGCTGCAGTACTGGCTACAGGACAAAACCTGATTGTTTCCTCTCCCCATTCTGGTGTCCCAAGTCAGAAGATGCAATCAAAGAGAGGTTAAGTGAACCAGTGGAAACGTGAGGGACAGAAACGCAACTGCAGCCTCCTGGATTTCAGCCCAGGGCTTTCCCTGCAGTTATAGCACCGCTAGTCCCGAGACGAAAGAGAATATTTTAACAGACTAAAAGCTTCCGTAGGGGGTTGACCCTACCAGGAAGAGGAATGACTGAAGACAACAAGCAGTCTGAAATCCAGGAATAGAATATTGCATCCTCAAGGGTCATCCAAGCCTTTTGTGTGCTAGTATGAGCCCCCACTTCAAACCCCACCCGGTGCCATTGATAATAACGAACAGAATTCTCTCCCTCTTCCATTTCAGATGGAGGCAAATAAGGGAACGAGCGCCCGGTCTGCAAGATTGTCCCTCGATCTAAAAAAAATGGACCTTAAAGTCCTTTTCTAACTCGTAGGCAAACTCACAAAGACTATGAGGTCCAGAAGCACAAGGACATTTACCATGAAGCCCTGAGGTAAAAGGTTGTCTTGCACTGATCCACTGCTGTCCAACGGGTTCCTGGTCAGAGAAGAGGTTACACAAACACTTGCTGTTAACAGAAGCATCTGCTAAGATAAGGGCCACTGTAATTGGAATAGACACAGCCCCAGGCAACTGGCTTGGGAACTCGCTGTCTGACCTAACGCTTAAGCTAAATAAAGTTATTGCACAGAAAAGATATTTCTAGCCCCTGCCACAAACGTACCCCTGTATGCGAGACTAGACAAGAGTCAAGCTCTGTGCTTCTGACATCCAGCCCAGGTTTGCTCCCAGCTCTCCGGAGATTTCTAGGGTGTGATTTCAGCCAGGTTTTGATTTCAGTTTTCTATCAAACTCCATCTTCAGCTTAACAGAAATACCACCATTGCTCTAGATTAAGGATCACTGTCTTCACCCAGAGAAAAGGTTCAGACACTTGCAAAGATGTAGGGTGACACATTTTTGAAAAGCTGTTTTCTTTCTCACCGCAGTCAAACTTCCCATAGGAAAAGCCCTGTTTTCACAGATCAACAGCCTATGCTATTTCCCACCTACGTTAAAAATTAAATAGAAGTCTGATGAAGCATCGAGGGAAAAAACCAAACCTTTCACTGGATATTTTCCCATGGGAATGAAACCCAACCCCCACAACAACCCCAAACCAATCCCTTCTATCTCCAGGCCATGCCAGGTATTTCCCTGACACCTTGTTCACAGAGGTTTGAACCCTTGTAACTGTGCATGACTCCTCCTCCTCTGATCCCCAAGAAGCAGCCGTTACAGAGCCCCGCACAAACCATCCCTCCGGTCTGAGCTGGGCAGTGCTTCCCAGCAGAGCCTTAGGACGAGTTCTGCATCCTTCTCCTCCCCTGTACATTTCTCTGAGGAGATCCTTCTCTGCACTCGAGCGAAGCGTTGCGCTTGCCCTAGTAAGGCATATTCCACAGCCACAGACAGGCTCCCACCCACTTCAGTGGGCTTCAGAGCAGGCTCACGTACTGTCAGTCAGCTCTGCTGAGAGGGGTTGCATATTCAGGGCAAACAGAAACCCCTTCCTTTGGGAGACACCTGACCCCACACAGATTTTCCCTTGCTTCTGTACCACAGCCTGCAGAATGAGCCCCTGTCTTTAAAAACAAACACTCAAGTGCTGTGTCTCTCATTAGCCCCAAACCTTTGTCCCCGTATTCATGGGAAGGAGTACCTCGGCCATCAAGCAGTCGCTTCGGCGGCACCTCGCCGAACGGTGCCTTATTCACGGGCGGGGTGCCCGCCTGGCCTGCCGCTCTCTCCGGCTGAACTCCAGCACCCTGGAAGAATTATTCTGCCTGAAACAAGACACAGAGAGCATCAGGATGAGGCCACAGAGACTTCAATTAAGGCAACATGCACATAATAAAGCCACGGGACAAGCGATCGTTACAAAAGGCTGTCCCTACAATCAGAGTGATGCATTAGGATTTCCATCACAGTTCTCCCTGCTTGATCCAAATGCAGTCATCCTGCAAGCTCAGAGGATTTCTGTGTTTTCCTGTCATTTTCTCCCTCTCCGCAGTACTGACCACAGGACAAGAAGAATCCGGTCCTGGCACCCAGCACCCTCAGCACAAACACTTCTATACTAGACCCGCCTCTCCTCACCCTGCTTTAATGTCAGCCAAGATCACAGGTAGACACCAACATTCACCGCATCAAATAATGTGCCAGCAACCCAGAAATCAAAAGCACATTAAGCCCCTCCATTAGGCCAATCATTTTATCTTCTGTCTCCACTCTCAGATGGGAACCACGGTGTAGCACCGTGGCTGAAAACCTAACCCCCTGCGTGTCACCATATCCCAGACGAGTCCCCAGTTTCGTAAAAGCTGTCGGGCTGCCGTCAAAGGAGCAATGGCGGGTAACACAGAGGGGAAAGGTGAGAGAGGAGTTCCAGCACTTATACCCCTGAAGTAAGAGAAACGAAAACCATATCCAGCAAACAAGGTCAGTTCTGAGAGGGCAGCAATATTTATCCTAACTTGGCCAGATATTTTATGCGGTCTCAGCATTATTTAACTGACTCTGAGCCAAAAAACAACCCTGCTGTCCAACGAGTCAGAGTCCTCACACCAATACTGGTCATGCTACGCCCCCAGAGATTTTTATCACGGAACGTATTACATTTTGGCAACCTGAACCCCGGCGTGCAATTTATGAGAAGGGAGTATTGTCCAAGTTGCCCCCAAAGGCCACTGAACTTTTAAAGAAAGGAGGGGTGAGGGGGAGGAAAGGAATGCTGGACACCAACACCAAAAAAAGCCACAAGAAATATGACATGCTTGTGCTGTTGAATGAGCAACGGAAGTGCAGCCCGAACCCCAACACCTGCTGGATGTAATGGACTCTGAAGTGTTGTTTCAGAATTAATCAAGTCATTTAAAATCATAGCTGTAGTCTCCATTCACTACTCCTGTGCATAAACGCGCTGATCCCGATACTAATCCATGTCGGGTGACTTGAGCAATATATCACCGTAATTGCCATTTTAGGGCTGCAAATTGGAGCTAAAATAACCAGATGCAAAAGAGATGGCCATATCATACTCTCAAGATGGATCTTCAAAGTTCAAGGAGAGTTCAAGCATGGAAGAGGCAATAGAGAGGGGTCAAGTGTAAGGAGATTGTTCATGTTCAGGAGGAATTAACTTTACAAATATATTGTTTCTGAGGTGGTAATTGTACCATCTTAGAGCTATTCATACCTCATTTAATCTTTGCATTCTTCTCGGCCATTAGAGGGATTGTTCCTCATTGAAATAAATTTGATTTTGACAAAATATTCTGGTTTAAAACTGCAACTAATTTCCCCAAGATTTTCTGCTTTAAAATAATTCTCTCTGAAACCACACAGCCCAGAAGCAGCTTCAAGGTACAGGACCGAGATCCACGTGCAAGGCAAAAAGCACGTAGACTCACTTTGCCGTCAGGGAAATAGGGAGCCGGGCTGCCTTGCGACGATTAACACAGAGCTTGAGACCTCATCAGAAGGAGCGCTAAGAGCGCTGTTCTCCCTCAAAATAACACGGTGTGTCTGCGGGCCTGCGCTGGAAGCTTCAAAGTATTCAGGCACTCCATCTACCACCGATTTTAAGGTTGCACGTGAAAACACCTTCCACCTTCTAGCTTTCAGGGCTACTATTTCCCATATAACTTGACAAACATAAGTTCACAGAAACAGAAAATGAGTTGTCGCCTGAAGAAATCAAGCGACAGCGGTGGAACGTTCAAGGGCAGGACTGTAACAACACTAACAAGTTGTGCCGCTCCATTTTGCTGAGCCTTCTTACAGAGTCTTCTCCCGTAAGACGCACACAGCTGCCGTCAGGACACAGCGGTCCTACCTCTGCACCCCTGTAAAATCACAACAGAAGGCACTGTAATAGGCTGCAGGGCAACTGCTTGAAGAAGTTTTAGCCCACTCATCAGCATTAGTTGAAGAAAAGTCCCTGGCTGATAGGCTGCTCTTTCGAAGAAGTCAGATGAGCCCGTTAACTATGTGTTCCTTTTTCCCAGCTTCAAATTGCGCCACTAAAGGGCAATTTCAGCTTATTGTTAAACTACCACCAGACCTAAGAATTACTGCTGGCATCTAATAAGTCATGTGCGCGGCGGAGAGAGAACACACACCTACCATTGTTTCTGTAAGGCTGGGTCCTAAGAGTCTCTGCTGCGAAGCTGTGATTTAAACTTGCTCTTGCTACAACTCAGGCAGACAAAGGGCCGGCTTTTCAGGGGATGTAAATCAGCACAGCACCATTGTACTTCCCCGAGCTATGCTAATTCCTCCCGAGAGGATCTGGTGACCTGAGCACCTCCAAACAATGGCATTACAGAAAGCTAATGTGCTATGGGTTACTTGATAATTTCTGCAGCATAATTGGCCAACATGGAAACGTTAGGAATGGCTGAAGTTCATAACTAATTGCAACCATTACCGAGACAGCATTATTTATGATTAACTGCACGCGGTAGGCCTGATTCCCATTGCACTCACATCTCATCCCAGACAGTTTTTTCAGAGGTAGCTGGGGACGTTTCCTGTGCTCGTGGCTGCAGCTGTGCTTTCAGCAGAGGAAGTTCCCAGCGTACTGAGAACATCAGGAAAGTAAGGTCTTCGGTGCCTGAGCTCAATCAAGGCTTAGACGACAAGAGTCTACATTTAACTTGTTCTTTGATTTCCCTGTCAGCAGAACTCTACTAGCCGGGTCACTGCCCGCCCCTGGTGACTCATCTGCCTCTTGACTCCCCTATTTACGTGGCCGTCAGGTAGGGTGGTTCTACTGCAGCCTCCTTGGACAGGTTCTGCACCGGCATTACCCCTGTAATTACGTACTCGTGTGCTGCTTTGTGCGCAACTGGAACAGAGCGGATTTCCTCCAAGAGCTTACGTGGTGTTTGCAACCCAAGATAAATGGCTTGAATTTACAATTTTCTTCTGTAGGTCTGACTACTGAGTCTTGACAGGAATTTTTGGGAGCTGTCTTCTCTTGGAAGTCTGCTTTCGACTATGGGTGCTCAGCTTAGAAACCTGGCTGGCGGGAAGATGGCTCACGGCAGCGTTACCAGAGTAACTGTGGAGCCTCCTGAACAGCGAGAGAAATCCGTGTGCCCCCAACGGGTACTCCCCCAAACACAGACAAGTACGCCAACACACGCACAATATTAGATATATATACACAATGTACAAAAATCACGCCTCCCAGGAAATTCCCTGGCTGGACTCGCTCATTACGTTTAACGCAGCCAAGCCAGAGCCTGGAATCTCTCGCGCAGAATGAACAGCTCCCTATCTTTATTTTCCCCAAGAGCCCTTCTCTAAAAACAATCATCCGCAAATTGTAATTTTTCTCCACCTTTCATAAATATCAGCAATAGTGCAGCCCTCTCTCCCCCTCTCTTTTTCTTATTCAGGATATCAGGCAGATAAGAGTTATCAGTAAAGGTCATCCTCAATTTCTGTACAGAAATGATCTGTCTCCGGTATGTAATAAACATTTATCCATGCCTTTATTAGCTATATTGGATCTGACAGTTCTGTTAAACCATTTTCTTTCATTTTGCTAGGTCATGACGGTTAATGCTGCTAAAAAATCTCATCACTGCTTTTGATCACTGTATTGTCTTCTCAGTATTATCAGGATTTTGTAAAGGTAAGCACTGGCTGGAATGACCTATTAAAGTTACAGCCCGTTGAGTTCCTGGCTTTTTTCTCACCACAATAAAAAAGCGAAGGAGTGCAAAGCATAAATTCTACTTTCGGGGTTATATTTAGTTGTGCAGTTGACATTTAGTAGAGCAGTCACTTTAAGCCCACTTTGCATTGGTTTCGCTCCATCTTTTTCACATCCCTGAGTTTCTGAAACGGTGGTGGAAGCCACACCATGGCAAATGAGCCCAATTAGCGGGACCAGGAGGTGATGTCCTAGTTAACCCCTACCACGCCAGCAGCGCGCTGGGCATCTGCTCAGGACATTTAACAATTCCCCTGATTTACGAAGCAGACTCCGTCTGCAGATTGAGAAGCCTTTGAAGCATTTTCATTCGTTCTCTCGTGCTCGTGGCAGAGCGGCACGTGTTCCAAACCCCAGCAAAGCGCTGGAAGATACTCACAAAGCGAGGCACCTGTGTCGCA
The DNA here is from genome assembly GCA_033439905.1 of Ceryle rudis. Lineage (NCBI taxonomy): Eukaryota > Metazoa > Chordata > Aves > Coraciiformes > Cerylidae > Ceryle > Ceryle rudis. The sequence goes on from JAAGNO010002417.1 coordinate 28,296, forward strand.
CTTGTTGCAGATCTCATCTAGCTCCACCCGGGTCTGTGTTTCAAGCATCAGGACAGACTTTCTTTCAGCCTGAAGTAAGTCAGCTGTACCTAAGCCCAGGCTGCCTTTCTTCATCCTCTGCCCACTGGTCTCCATCGACGATTACACCGAATTCATCACTATAGCATCTCAGTACAGGAAATATTTTTCAAACTCGCTGTTGTCCAGCATTACTTTGGTGGGAGTATAAACCAAGCAGGAAGCCCTTTGTAAGCCTTCTCGGGCTCCTCTTGCCATGCACCATTGGGCCACTACTCTGTAGTGAGATCAGCCATCGTAATTTTCACTATGCTATGCTATGATTTTCACTGCTATGACATCAAACCATTGCTCCCCTGACCCAACAGGCCAAACCGTTCCCCGGTTCGCATGCTGCGATTGGTGCAAAGTCCCAGTGTAACACGGTCTCGTGCCCTTTGTCAGCACCCAGCCATTGCAGCTCAGAGGTCCAGTCGGTGACGTACCATCAGGCCACGACACGCCGCTGCTTATTTGAAGGAAGGCTCAGTTTCAGTGCAACTCTGACAGTCTCCGTGTCATCTAAGTTCAACCTGCTGTTCCGTGCCGTGAGGATTCGGGAACTGGCGAGCCGGTGCTGCGCAGAGGGCCTCTCAGCCTGCTGTCCTGCCAGCCACGGTAGCCAGGAACAACAGGTTCAGGAGGTACAGGTATCCCTTGCGATGGTTTGCACCGGAAACCTGTCCCCAGAAGGAACCCCTGCCTCACCCCCATTGAGTTGTGCACAGCTCACATGGGGGAAAAAAAAAAACCAACAGAACACTCTGCTGACTGCAGAAGTGGGCAACAGGGGGATACCACACGCAGTCGCAGTGACTTCACCGGAGCTACCCTAAATATCCATAGTTAAAAATCTACCTTCTGCCTGAGGCCCTGTTTTCAGTTACAGACTGTAACAGGGGCTTGAGGTTAGTGGTATAGGAGGACACATTATCTTTTGCTATAAGCAACACGGTGCTTTTCAGTTTCCTCAAGTGTCCCCTTATTTGGCAGCAACAATGCATGGTCCTCTCCTCTTTCTTCCAGCTGTACCTAGCTGTAGCCTCACTGATTTCCCAAGGCAAACAGGGATGGGCAAATGCAGCAACTCACAGGAGCAAGCAGCCAAATGTTTTCCTAGTCTCCACGACAACAGGAGTATCCAGAAAGACAAATCTCTCCGAGTGCTTCTCCGTACGCTCTCCATCTTCCCGTGTCCTGCAAGTCCATGTTCACCACGGTCTGTGTGGTATGTACCTGCAGCAGGAGCAGAGGTCCTACCTTCTCAATAAGGCCAAAAGACAGCCCTGCACACGCAGAGGCTTGCGTCTCTGCCGCCAGGGCGCCGGTAAACCCCAGGGAGATGTGGGAATTCCCTACCCCTGCCTTCTGCGTGCCAAAAATCCCACAACGCTCAACAAAGGAAGATCAAGGGTGTTAACCCCGATGCCCCAGCTAACTTAACCCAAACCTTGTTCCCGGTACCCACGTTCGGAGAAAGAGGCCTCTCTTCCTTGTCTCTAAATGACCACCCAGCACAAGTATCTCCCCGTAATAATTCATGAACAGGCTTCAAATGGCGCAGGCTTGGAAGTGGAGGTTGGCTCAGACATGATTATCCTTTTCACCAGCCTAAGTTAGAAGTGCAGACAATAGACACACAGACCAAGAGATGCACTCTGACCTTGATGTTTCAGACCACCAGGCTGTTAAACAAGAGGCAGGACCCCTGTGGTCATGGGAATCTCCAGCGTGTGCTTAAAACTGTAACACTATATTTATTGGTGAACTTTGCCTAAGCCGCCCTTAGCATGTTCCTGGTGCGTATCTACGTACAAAACGTGACGCACTCTGTACGGCGCAGACGCGCACACCACAAGCAGAAGCCGAGGAAGAGGCAACTCCTCGTAGCAGCTTTTAAATGGCCAGTTAGCAGCAGCTACCGCCCGCGGTTTTTCCACGTATCACCCCTGCTCCTTTAATTCCGTTGATAAATAAAACTTTGCCACTGAGCCTTCTCATACTATAAGCAGGTAAATCTCCGCCCTGTTGAAGACGACAGTTTTGGCCCAGGGACCCCATTTCCTAGGCGTTCTGCCTGAAAACAGTGGTTTCTGACAGCCAGGAGCGACTGAATTGTTGATTCACGTGCCACAGAGAATTCGTTTTTAAGTAGCCAGCTCTGCCAGCTCACTCTCTGTACAGTTCCTCCTCTACACATCAGAACAGGGCTCCAAGCGGATACGGAACAAACTGGTTTTGAAGGGCCAGTCTTCCAGGAAGATGGAAACCCTGATGTCTGACTTCTACAGAGCTAGCAGATTTGTGCAAAGGAGCGAGAACATCCATTAAAATCACCTAATTGACCAATTTGCCAAGTTATTTGTCTTTAAAATGAGACATTTAACGTGTCCTGCTATAGGCTGATGAATTATAGTAGCGGAGAATAAATGCAGTCCTAAAAAGAAAATCCATATCCAGATAATGCATCTGGTAGTTAATAATTACAATATGTGACGCTTCAAATATACCAGGTCCATGACATCTAGCTGATTTGTCTTCCCTATTTTTTTGCTAAGCAGGTTGGTAAAAGAAGAAAAACAGTTGATCTACTAACAAGCTTCACACAACCTTGAAATAAAATACATTCAAAAGCTAGAAGCCTGACTCAGTTTAATAGTTAAAGCGTTTATTCCTAGGCTAAATAAAATAAAAACTAAAAAAAAAAATCCTGCCCTGAAGTCATAATCAGCATGATCCTCTATTTGAAGTCTTGCAAAACGTTCAAGGAACGGCCCTTGTGATTTGGCCAAAAGCAAACGGCGCACTCAGCGGCTCTGCGCGGGCCAAAGAAAATAGAGACTCCCTGTATGAGAATATTAAATTATTACAGCTTTTGCAACAGGGGGCACAATTGTTAGTGGCCCCCTTCCTCTGACGGCCGAGCTATGTTCCTCCCTGCCGTGAGCGTTCATTGTCATACCTAATATTTGCATGCTTTGATAATAATAAGATTGTCAAGATAATAGCAGGGAAGTTTCAGTAAAAACTGAGTTTTCAAAAGCCAGCTGTGCACGGCCCCAGTTGCTTTTTCTGAGAAGATGCCTTCAAAAAGCAAAATTAAGCCTTGCTTATGAGAGGGAAAAAAAAGAGAAAAAAAAAAAGAAATTATTCCACTCCCCAAAAGAAGAAAGGAAAAAAATTGTCATTGGACAAGAGAAGGATGAAAACCATTTCCTGGAGGAATTATTATTACATGAGTTACAACTTTTTTTTGTTCCCAGAAGCACGTTGGTCAGTGCAAGCAAATAACACTGCAAACTGAAGAGCGGGTCTTGAATCGGACAAGAATTACCTTTGTGAGCTTTATTGATGGGACTGATCTAGCTGAAAGAGTCTGGGGGCTCTTCTCTCTCATCCACCTTTTTGCATGACATAACCATTCAACAGCTCAAATGAGGTGGGACATAATGCGAGTTTTGGAAAGAATGGTCCTATTGTTGAAGTCCACAAAATCTGTATTTCTTAGGGTTTTGGCAAACTTGCTCCTTTGTCCTCACAAAATAATGGTTTCAAAAAAAGAAAGGGAAAAAAGTCGTCTCCTCCTTCCCTTTTGCCCTTTATCCCTATTTCAGACTATGTCATCCTGAGCTATCAAGGCTGAGGGACTTTCAAACACTCGTGAAAAGGCCCTGCAAGGGTAAACGTCGTGGGCTGAGCCCTCGTCGGACAAGAGGCCAAAACCTCTTTCCTGTACGTCAGGAGAGCCACCCGGCCACGCCGGGCAGCGGAAGACCAACCGCAACGCTGGGCCTGCCATCGTTCAGCTCCCTCGGATTTTTTTTCCTACTGTGTAGCAAAAAGGAGACTGTGCAGGACAAGTGTCCATAGTCTGCCCCGTTCTTTGCACACGTTTCAACCTTCAAGCCGCTGATGGGGTGACTCACCTACAAGGTTTTGGACACCCCATGGCTTTCTATGTTTCTGGCCCTTGTAGGCTGCCAGGGAGTCAGAAGCAGCTAGAACACAGGCAGAGAAACCTATCTGGTTTTCACATGAAAATGGAGAAGTGTCTTTTCACTGGGTTGTGGCCTGCAGAGATATGTATAGGGCAAGAGTTACCAGCAGGTGAGGCGCCGTCACTGACTCACGATCGCAGTGCATCGCTGCCTGAGCAGGAATAATCACAGAAGATGCAGCACGGAACAAGAGCAGAAGCACGCCGGACCGTCTAGGCAGAGCTGAAGCCTCAGGCAACGCCCCCTGGAAAGAATTCCATTGAAGGTAACGGGAAGCTGCCAAGGAAGCGGCGATCTGTAAAAGAAATCAAAAACAACGAGCAGAGATGTTCACTAACGTGATACTCCTAAGAGAAATAAATCCCAAAATAGGAATGGCAAGTCATCCCCTCCCTTCTGCCAGTTCTGCCTTCTCAGAGAGGTTTGAAGAGCAGATGACAGCGCTAATAATTCGTCGTTTCCTCCTACTCATGGATCTGGGCAATGGTATCCACTATCACCTCTCCTGTTAGAAGACAACAAAAGCGTGTTTAAAATATTTTTGAGTACATCCTGTAACTACAGCAGGGTAGAGACAGACACGTATTTATGCAAAAGCTGTCCGAGCAACACAGCCTTGCTACTCCAAAAAGTGCTAATCCCAGGCGACTGGCGAGCTGCACACTCACCTGGTTCTGCTGCTGTCCCTTCCATGCTTCGGCCAGGAAGTGAATTCTGGTGTGCCACACGCAAAGCCATTCCTTTGTTTCACGTTTACCTAAATTACCCACGTGCAGCACAAGAACCAGAAGCACGCCCAAAGAATACGCGTTGGCAACGGCAGCTGCCTCGCTGCGGCAACAGCCTCCTTCACTACGCTGAGGTAGAGCCCCGAAGTGCTGGGATGAAGGAGAAAGCAGATGTGTTGCACGGGTTTACAAACGCACACGCGTAGGCATACACGCAAACGTGTGAACGGAACCACACGTTCCAGAGTAGCAAGCTCCCTTGCCGTGGGCAATTAAGCATCCAAAGGCACATGCCGATTAAAGGGAGATCTTTGTGGCCTGGAATTGTTATTATTTCTGTATTATACCTTCTCCCGTTGTTTGGGTTCGCTTGGAGTTCCATCAGTGTACAAGACAGCAGAAAAGCAGGTCTCTGACTCACTGCAGTAAAGTCCGTATTGAAAACATTGAAGCTTGTCAAAATTGAACCGCTTCTATTTATAAACAGGGCTACCCGAGCTGGTGTTTTCCTTGCAGGTGAGAAAGCACCCAGCACACATTCATTACCTCGGTACCAGCTCCTGGGGGAAAACCAACAAAAGAGAGGATCAGAAACACCTTCGCTGTCAGCTGGGATCCCTGGGCTCCCGGAGGAAGCGAAGGAAAACCTGCACCCACAACCAGAACCGGAGGCGGCAGCGCTCTCAGCAGAAGGCGAGACAGCGGAACCAGCTTGAACTGCCTGACAACTTTATTTCTCTCCCTCTCTTGCTCCTGCGCTTTAGCTTTGAACTCCTGATGTGCCACTCACCCTTTTAGGAGCTAGCAAGTTGACATCATGGTGCCCTTCAGAAGGAAATCTGCCAGTAGAGCACGAAGGAGAAGTGAAAGGGGCAGAAAGCAAGGACCAAACCCCAGTTTTCGGTCTGGAACACAGGAGTTACACAGCCTACAGGACTGGAGGGGTTTTCTGGCCTTTTTTCCCCTTGGCCAAGCACGGGAGAACGCGTTTTGCTCCGTCTGAAAGGCCAGTGTGGGGAGTCCTGCCCACAACCCACGTTTCTCCTGAAGCTGCTCTGTTCCTTTGAGAGGGGCACTATGGGACAGAGAGGGAGAGGGGGGAGGGGGAAAAGCTTTTCTTTACACTTGTGCTGTTCTGAATGTGGACCATCTGTGCCCCCAGCTGGAGTGCTGGAGATGGTCTGGCACTTGAACCACACCATATTTACAGATCTAAACACAAATGGCTACTGCCTGATTGTTTCATGATTCATTAGTCAGACAAGCTCTCCTCTCCCGCCAGCACAGCTGTTACAGAGTAAACCTTTGTCACTTAATAGGCCTGATTATTACTTTCCATCAAAGGTATTGATCTGTGTCATCTCTACTTAAGGGAAAAGGGGAGAAGCGAAAAGGGGATCAAAATGTGTCGGGAGAACAAGAAAGGGGGGGTGAAGAAAAATTAAAAAACAATGACATTTGTATGGTGACTGGAGGCACCGGTCAATACGCTTAATCTCTCCTGGATGTACTGTATTCATGTATTCATTTACCACAGCAACTAGGTGGCTCGTGGAGAGGAAACGTCTCACATGATGTGGCATTCCTTGCACTGCACCAGACTGCTGCACTCACACAATATGGCCATGCATATAATTGCTCGGCCAAATACACAATGTGAATTAACAAATAGTACTTGAAAAAAACAGAAATCGACGGAGTCGCGCAGCAGAAGGTAAAAATACAGGTTCCTCTCTCCATGGCACGAGATTCAGATGAAGAGACTGACAGCGAGACTTCAGAGGATGATCCCAGGGTTAAGCCCTCATCCACTCGAGTCAGTGGCACTACCCCAGTTTACACCAGTGGAGGAGCTGGCCCTTTTTGTTCAGCGAAGGAGCTGGCGACAGGACGTGGTCTGTTACATAATTGCGATGCAGAGGGCATTCACCGCAGCTCGAGAGCTTCTCGGTGCTCCAGAAGCCGCCTGACGAGCTGCCGTTGCAGCAAGTGCAGCGCTATTGCAAATTCAGTCACTCCACTGGCGGGGTGAGGTTTGCAACACCCAGGCTGAGCGCTTCACTGCCTCTCTGACTCACAACAGGGTTATCAGCAGCACTTTTGTGTCCCTGCTCTCTCTGAGGAGGTACCTGGTACCCACCGTTCCAGCGACCAGGCAGGCAGTTCAGAGCCATGGCTCTGGTGGCAGGCTCAGCTGTGGCAGGGGGCAGCGAGCTCTCGAGAAAAGACGGTTTCACTCTTTCCATTTTCCTTGTGTTTACGGGATCATCTCTCCTGGAGCCAAATCCCAAAGGCCTTGTCCGGGGCTCTTCCAGACTAACCAGCTACAAGACAGAAAAGGAGCCACAGCAAAGAGCGCTGGGTGCGCGCCCACAGCAGCACAACAGTGTCACTACTCAGACTTCTGGAACCAAAGAGGAATAAGAGCTCTAGGTGTGTCTTCAGAGCCCAAGAGGACATAACAAGCTAGTGTGAATGTTTTGAGTGCTGCACTCAGTTCTCTCTCCCCCGACTTGGGAACAGTTTCAGGAACAACCCCAAAATTACTGCTGCTTAGCTATTCCAGAACACATTCTTTCCGGGAGAGATCCACTTCCCTTTTTCCAAGTCTCGAGAGCTTTAGGGCCAGGCAAGAAATCATCCTTTTAGCCCTTTTGGACCAGAGAAGTCCAGAACCCAAACTCATTCCTACAGCGTATAGTAAGTCCCTGGTTATATGGGCAGGGCACCCGCAGTGCACTCCAAGCGGAGAGCAAGGTCTAGCACCAAAGAAACTATTACAGGATGGGACGTATTTTCCATACGAGAGCAGAACAACGAACAAACGCACAGGCCACTGGTAAATACTAAACAAAGGGGATCTTCTGGTTTTCCCTTGTGCAGCTTGTTCGCCGTGTGGTCCTGCAAGGACTGCTTCAATTTTCCCCGTCCTCCAGCAAACTCCTTTTGCACCCCACCCACCCCCCCCGTCAACCCCCCAACCCCCCGCCCCGCCACCCCCCAGCCCTCCCCAAACCCCCCGCCCCCCAGCCCTCCCAGTCCCGTTGCCCGCCGCCGACCGACGACGCGCAGCTGGATGTCGGCGGTGTCCTCCATGCTGTCGATGCGGAGGCTGAGCCGGTAGCGGCCGGAGTGGGGCCGGGCGGCCGCGCGGATGAAGAAGACGCAGTCGCGGTCGGAGCTGCGGAGCTGGACCTCGGGGCCCAGCGGCTGCCCCTCCTTCTGCCAGCTCACCTGCGGCCGCGGCTTCCCCTGCCGACCCACGCGTGGGGGGCTGACCCACGGCGACCCACGGCGACCCGCACGCTGCCCCACACGCTGCCCCACACGCTGCCCCACACACTGCCCCACAGCAATCTGCATGCTGCCCCACACACCTCCCCACCCCCCTCCCCCCCGCC
>JAAGNO010002419.1:0-15987 GCA_033439905.1 Ceryle rudis
ATCACTGCAAGGATGAAAAACACTTGCTCACCTTTGAGCAGCCATGAAATGTATTTCTTGAAATGCAAGTAGTGTAGTGGCCGTACTGTTTTACAGATGTCAAGTGACCATTCCCTACAAAATATCTCCATTAGAGAGATGTAATAAGAGTACTTAGTACATCAGAGTGTAAATAAATACTTATTACATTTGCAGAGAGTAAATAAGATGTAAGAGCACAAAAAATCTTATCCTGCATTGGGCAGAACATTTGTAATATGCAATGTCTTACAAAAATGTATACAGTCACTCTCCTGTTAGTGCTGTGTTTGGGAGGGAACCCTAAGATTTCTTTGCAACACTTCTTTGGCTTGATGCTTTTCAGCATACCTACCTACCACCTGAGTTTGATTCATTAATGAATACTGCTCTACATGGTGTTATTTTAGTTTGTGGGTTCATAATTTTGTGGTCTATATAAGATGACAGAATTACATTGCAAACCTTAGGTGCACGGAGAAGCTTTGTTTCATAAAATCATATTTAAATCTCATTTTTAGGGTATGAAATAAATATTTACAGATTTACTTTTAAACAGTTTACTAAGGTTAGTAAAGGCAGACGAGAAACAGGAACTGGATGTTTTTTCCAAGCTCTGTATGCTTAGGAGGAAAAAAAAATATTCTTTTGCAGTCATCTTGTCAGTCTGTTGAGCCTTTGGAATTACTGAGGAATACTTTGGAAGTCTTATGGACATTGGTACCTTTGTCCACATCTGTAGATGTGATGACTTCCCTGCCTGTGAACAATTTAATATTGTAACTGTTCTCATAATGCAAATTTATCCAGTAGGATTCTCCTTCCGTGTTTAAAAAAACCCAACTGTTGGGTGGTAACTGAATTTTCCTTGAATATGATTCTCAGCTGGAGCAAGTGGCAGAAAATTTAATTGCAGCCATTGTCTGAAAACAGATTGCTCATATGTCTTTCTGTGTGTTCGTGAAGAATTTTCACAGGTTCTTAGGGAAGGACAAGTTAGTCTTTAATCCAGTTACCTGCATTCTGAAGACCTGTTCATACTTGCAGAGGGTCTGTGACACCTGCTGTCTCCTCGTAATTCACAACTATTCATAAATGTCATTAAGAAATCCTGGTTTAGCCCAGGAAACATGGGGAGAAACCCACAGAGGAATTTCTTCAAAACCAGAAGAGTTCTTTCTGAATAAGTCTAACTGTTAAAGGCTTGTGTCAGTGTCTTGTATACACAGGTTGATGGGAGTGGCACGTGGAGCATGATGACTGCCAGATGTAGCAGTCTTCACCAGGTAACTACTAGTAATTCACTGTTCCTAGTCAGCAGTGTGAATGTTGGTAATGTTATTTGGAAAGCCAGACTCAGCAGTGGGCAAAGAGAGCAACCATAAGCACCCGAAACTTTATTAGACGGGTCTGGCAACCAGAGGGGTGCTTTCAAGTTTCAAACTATATTCAGGCCACATTTTGAGCAGCTGCAGCTGTCAGGCAGCCTGTTCTTGTTAGTTATACTATGTTAGTACCTAACCTAGGGCAGGTGGAGTCTGGAGCAGGCAGCCTAAGGTGACACAAGATAGAATCAGAATTAACATGTATTTTATCTCATGAAACTTTTCTTTCCTACTTCCCAGTCACAGATGCTGTGTGACGCTAAGACCTTTTGCTGTGTGGGACGGGGAATGTTCTCTCCTGGTAGTGATCAGAGGAGAAAGTGTGAAATGGATGGAGATTTTGAGAGGTTTATAAGTGAAATGGGAAAGTCAAAATGGTTGGCTTGCCTGGAATAGAAAGAAGTGAGAAGGCTGAAAAGAGCTACTGGTCCTGACAGTCCCAAAGAAAGAGGGATCAGGCTGTAGATACCCTCATTAGCAGGGTTGTTGCTGAGCCTGGGCACTGTGAAGTGCATAAAGGTGCCTGTGAGCAGTGGTGAACCATCCTCAGCAGGGTCATAAAATCAGCAAGGAGAATTGAAGCATGGCTTCATGCAGTATCCTCTGAAGCAAAAATAAGAAAAGGTGCCACATACAGGATTTATTGGCTTCTCCTTGGGCTATGTCTCTGTTTTCAGGATGTGCCAGTACAGAGCATTCAGAAAGGAAGCAGACTCATGGGAAGCTCTTAAAAATCCTCATCTCTGCTGTCTGGTGTGCACCTGCATTACCCAGACATATAAAACTGACTGGCAGCTGATGGAGGAGATGAGTTGTTGTGATGCCCAAAAAAATGGCACAGCTTGAATGCTGGTGTATGAAGAGCATTTCAGTATTTGTCCTTTGTATTTTCAGTGTCCAGGAAAGTGAGGCAGGAACTAGACAGCACCAAAAAAATCTCTTGCAGATCAATGCATAATGGGGTACCTGCCATCTGCATTCAGAGAGATCATCTGGTGGCCATGAGTACATGTAAAAGCTTTGTTGCATGAAGCAACTCAGTGGATATGGAAGAGGATAGAATTCTTTGGTTACTTAGCACAGTGGATTCTGCCTCCATGCCTTGATATATAACGCTGTTCTGCAGGCCAGATAACTGTGACTAGTGAGAAACTTTGCCTGCTTCTTGCTCTTGGGAGCAGATAAAAGTATCAAAGGTGAGCATTCTGTTCATAAAAGATTTTTCTTCTTTATTCATTTTCTACAGGGAAAAGCAAAAAGCAAATAAAAAAAAAACCCAACACAACAAACCACCTTTTAGGTTCTTTAGAGTTGTATAGCAGTATATCTTCTGTTCCTTCTTTCAGAATCATGGGATACCTGGGTGTCCTGGTACAACTGTGTATAGGGACTGTTACTTAACAAAAAGGGGTTTTACCAATAACAAGTACAGAATGTTAAAAAAAGAAAGTAAAATCACTCAAGCATAATCCGTGCCACCATCCTGCTTCAGAAAACACTTCCCCAAGCCTGTAAGTAATGCTACATATTGGCTTGTTTTGCTAGTTTAGGTATACATAACACATCTCCTCTGCCCACAGAGTACTGAAAAGTAGCAAAACCACTTTGCAGCAGTCTGTAATTTTGTTGACTGTATGATATTACTAATTTATTGGAATGATCCATTAATCTTGTATTTCATGCGTCTTATCTGTAAATGCTGGCTGTAATTTATGACAAATGAAGACTCTTTCACTGTCTTACTGTAGCACTTATCCATACCCTTCTTCTTATCACAGTGTGATTCAGGAGCTTACAGAAAGTTTCTAGCCTGAAAAGATATCCTAGAATAACACGCATACATACCTGCCAGCATAACAAGACCCTATTCAAACTCTGTTATAATCTCTAAAAAATGCTAAAGCATATTTTTTCAATAGAAGTTTCTAAAAGAAATTTATAAACTCAGACTTCATCTTGGATTTAAGTAATTTATTCTGCTGAGCTCAATTATTTGAGTTGGAGTCTGTGGCTTTCACCGTTAGAAAATAAAATCAAAACAAAACCCAAACCAAACAAACCACCCAACAATAAAGTATCAGGTGCACAGCAAATGAGATTAGTTTATCAGCCAACACTGTGTAACTCTGCTGCTAATGTAGGTCACGTGTGTCTCCCAGGTACTGCTTCAAAGAGTTATCATATCTGGGAGTAAAAGTAATTGTTACAATACAATAGAAGGCTCTGCTCAACAAACAAATGACTTAGCTCACAGGGGCCTGGTAATGAGAAAGCTTTACTTCCCTTCCATTTGCTTATCAATGAGATATGGTTCACCATAATGTTCAAATTCTTTTTGGGGAGAATGGCAACGAAACTGTGTTATTACCAATATAAATGCTAAATTTTCCTTTTCAATTACAGTCTTACTCTTTCCAGGTGGGAGCAATAGAGCAAAAATAATGATTAATGTGCTCACAACAATGCCGTACAGAATATACTCAGTCAAAACCCAAGAGGTGTATGTCTTAAAATGGTTCTGAGAAACCTGTCAATTACCAAGAAAATTTGGATATCTAGTGTAATGTAAGCCTGCGTACAATTTCCTAATGTATTTGAGGCAATTTGAAATGCAGGCCCTGTTTTCAAAAGTGGTAAGGCTTTTAAGAGTTTAAACCTCTTTAAAAGTCAATGGCACTTTCTAGCAGTGCCATTGCTGGAAATAGAGGTTGGTGGGTTTTTTTTTTTTTTGAAACTGCATGTTGTAGTTGGGTTCTTTTTTGGTTGTTGTTTTGACTGTTGTCTTGTAAATACAATTTCACCTTAATCATGACAGAATGAATGTCCCACCTAATCTAGGGTAGTACTGAATGCTCCATCTGAGACTTTGCCTGATGAAATGGTGCAAAAACAAAGATATAAAAAGGGAGAACTCTAGTAACTTTTCCCTGGAAATTTTTGAAATAATTTTTAGATTTCTCATATTCTGAGATATTCTGGAATTTTATCTGTTTGAATTAGAGAAAGTATTTCTGGCTGCAAATTTGAAGTGACAGGCATGCACTAGAGACCAGGAGGTTATTTGGCCATCTCTAGATAACCAGAGACTCTCTGTAAAGCTGCATCGTATCTAAAAAAGACTGTTTGCCTTGTGCTTTCTTGCCTAAATCAGCCCTGTCTCCCTGTTTTCCACCTTTCTCCCCTAGAAATATCTGAAATAGTGACAGCTGTGTGTAACAAAATGCATAGTTGCTGTTTCAGCTTCTAGACAGGGAGGGTTAAATGTGAGTCTTCCTGAGAGGGCACTGCACAGAATTGATTCGGTGAGGGATCTTGGATGAACACTCTTCTGAGCATGGAGTCCTGATCTTGTTCCTCCACATTCTAAAGACAGTTGTGGAAGGGGCTGTTTCTATTTGCTCTCTGTGCTTTACAAGTGCACCCAAACTATATCTGTCAAGGTCTTACTGCTTTCAGATTTGATTCATGTCTTCTGAACAGTACAGGCAAAATTGAATGTTGGTATCTCAAAGATGAAGGGCTACAGGCATACAAGCGCTGCTTTGTGAAGGGAAATGCGTGGTAAAATGGGTGGATTAGGGAGGGGGAAGTAGAGGGGAGCCCTAATTATTTGGCTTGCTCTCATCAAAGAAATGGGAAAGTGGGCAGTTGAAACTTGCTCTTGGAAGTGACAGTATCCTTTATCCATCCAAGCTTTCAATACACTGCCTTTTAAACATAGTTTTGAATTTTATAATTAGTGAGCTTGACTAGCACTTATTTGCCTTTGAAGCATAGAGTTAACTGAAGTAAGGTCCTAATCACCCCTTCTTGGAAAATGTTGGGAAGTGAATATTGAATACAGTAAGTTTTTCTCCTTTTCTCGGGGGGGGGGGAGCTTGCTTTATTTAAATTCTGCAGCAAACTAAAGTAGACGAGAGCTTTCCACAATAAATTTATCTACATATAATTTCTGGATGCCTTCACCCAGTGGAATAGAATGAACTTGAAGATTTCAGTATCTTGTGCATTTTACTTGATACTCTTCCAATTAGACCTATTTTTAATCTCAGTTCACATGTACTGGTTTGAGCAATTACTGTGGATATTTTACATATCTGTTTCAGAAGGTTTGGGAAGAAATACACAGCAAAGGACTGTAAAGAAAACATGTTTCACAGCGAATGTTATTATTCCTCTCCAGAAGACAGGATTTTTTTTGGAAAGGAGTATTTCTCTGTACGTTGAGTATTGCATTTGATGAAAAAGACTTAAACAAAAACAGTTGTAGACTATTTTCCTGTCTCTATAACAGGTTAAATGCTTCATTGTTAGGTCTCACTAACATGATGACTGTAATAGGAATAAATTATTCTGTTGGATGGTTATCTGAATCCTTCATTCCTTCTTATTTAAGTGAAAGGTCTTCATAAACCATATTCTATTGAGCATATATGTGTATGTTTATGTCTGTACTTCTAGCTACAGGCTTGGGGAAGAGAGGCTGGAAAGCTGCCCAGTGAAAAAGGACCTGGGGGTGTTTGTTGATATATGACTAAATATGAGCCAGCAGTGTGCCCAGGTGGCCAACAGCATTCTGGCTTGTATCTGAAATAGGGTGGCCAGCAGGACTAGAGCAGTGATCGTCCCCCTGCACTTGGCACTGGAGAGGCCATACCTTGAATATTGTGTTCTGTTTGGTGCCCCTCACTGTAAGGACACTGAGTTGCTGGAGTGTGTCAAAAGAGCAACAAAGTTGGTGAAGGGTCTAGGGTACAAGTTTTAGGAGGAGTGTCTGATGGAACTGGGTTTATTTAGCCAAGTGAAGAGGAGGCTGAGGGGAGACCTTATTGATCTCTACAACAACCTGAGAGGAGGTTGTAGTGAGGTGTGGGTCGGACTCTTTCCCAAGTAACAGGTGACAGGAAATGGCCTCAGGTTGCTCCAGGAGAGGTTTAAACAGGATGTTAGGAAAAGCTTCTTCATTGAAAGGGTTTTTAAACACTGGAACAGGCTGCCCAGGGAAGTGATTGAGTCACCATCTGTAGAGGTATTTAGATGTGGTGCTTAGTGATGTGGTTTCGTGGTGGACTTGGGTTAATGGTTGGTCTTCATGATCTTAAAGGTCTTTTCCAACATAACTGATTCTATGATCCGTAGTACTGTGAGGGCAAACAGACTAGATCCATCCTCTAAGCACAAGAAAATCATAGAATAGTAGGGGTTGGAAGGGATCTCTGGAGATCATTGAATTGATCACCCCTGCCAAAGCATGATCACCCAGGGCAAGCCCCTCAGTATCATAACCACACAGGTTTTGAAAGTCTCTAGAGAAGGAGACTCCACAACCTCTCTGGGCAGCCTATTCCAGGGCTCTGTCACCTTCACAGCAAACAATTTTTTTTCTCATGTTGAGGTGGAATTTCTGGTGTTCCAGTTTGTGACCGTTGCCCCTCATCTTATCACACAGCACCACTGAAAACAGACTGGCCCCTTCTACTTGACACTCACCCTTCAGATATTTGTAAACATTAATAAGATCCCCTCTCAGTCTTCTCCAGGCTAAACAGTCCCATGTCTCTCAGCCTTTCCTCATAAAAGAGATATTCCAGTCACTTAATCATCTTCATATCTTTCTGTTGGACTCTCTGTAGTATTCCACTGTCTCTTGAAATGGGGAGACCTGAACTGGACACAATACTTCAGATGTAGTCATACTAGGGGAGAGTTGAAGGTAAGGAGAACCTCCCTCAACCTGCTGGACATATTCTTCTTTATCCACCCCAGGATACCATTGGCCTTCCTGGCCACAAGGGCACATTGCTGTCCCATGGGTAATTTATTGTCCACCACAGCAATGTCCTCCTCTGTGGAGCTGCTTTCCAGTGGGTCTACCCCTAACCTGTACTGGTGCATATTGTTATTCCTCCCCAGGTGTAGGACTCTACACTTATCCTTGTTGAACTTCATTTGGTTCCCCTTTGTCCGGCTCTCCAGCCTGTCCAGATCTCGCTGGATGGCAACACAGCCTTCTGGTGTGTTGGCCAGTTGGCCAATCCTCCCAGTTTTGTATAATAGCAAACTTACTGAGGGTACACTCTATCTCTTCATCCAGGTCATTGATGAAGATGTTGAATAAGAGTGGACCCAGAACTGACCCCTGGGGAACACCACTACTTACAGGATGCCAGCCGGACTCTGCACCGCTGATCACAACTCTCTGAGCTCTAGTGTTCATCTGGTTCTCAACCCATCTCACCACCCACTTCCTGAGCTTACCCACAAGAATGTTATGGGAGATGGTGTCACAAGCCTTGCTGAAGTCAAAGTAGACAACATCCACTGCTCTTCCTGCATCTAGCTGGTTCAGTCTACCTGCATTCAGTCACACCATCGTAGAAGGCTATCAGATTAGTCAAACAGTAATTTAGTAAATACATGCTGGCTACTCTTAATAACCTTCTTTTCTTCTGTGTGCTTAAAGATGATCTCTAGAATGAGCTGCTCCATCACCTTTCCAGGGATGGACGTGAGGCTGACTGGTCTGTACTTTCCAGGGTCTTCCTTCTTGCTGTTTTTGAAGACTGGAGTGACATTGGCTCTCCTGCAGTCCTCAGGCACCTCACCTGTTCTCCATGATCTTTCAAAAATGATGGAGCGTGGTAGAGCAACATCAGCCAGCTCCTTCAGTACCTGTGGGTGCAGCCTGTCAGGGCCTGTGGATCTGTATGTGTTCAATTTACACAAGTGATTTCTAACCCAATCCTCATCAACCAATGGAGAGATTTCCTCCTTCCAGGCTTTCACTCTTACTCCCAGGGTCAGGTATTCCTGAGGGGTGGTCTTAGCAGTGAAGACTCAAGCAAAGAAAGCATTCAGTAACTCCGCCTTCTTTGCATCCTCTGTCACCAGGTATCTCACATCACTCAGCAGTGGACCCACATTTTCCCTAGTCTTCCTTTTACCATTGATGTATTTGAAGAAGCCCTTCTTGTTTTCCTTTACTTCCTTTGCCAGAGTTAATTCCAAGAGGACCTTGGCCTTCCTTGTTGCATCCCTACAAACTGACAGCATTCCTGTAATTCTTCCAAGAGACCAGTCCCTTTTTCCACATGCTATGAGCTTCATTCTCCCACTTGAGTCTTTTCTGCAGCAACTTGCTCTTCCATGCTGGTCTCCTGCTTCCTCTACTTGATTTTATTTTTTTTTTTGTACTCAAAGGAATGCACCTATCTTGAGCTTGGAGGAAGCAATGTTTGAATATCAACATACTTTCTAGAGTCTTAGCCCAAGGGATTCCTCCAAGCAGGTCTTTGAAGAGCACACAGTTAGCCCTCCTGAAGTCCAGGGATGCAATCTTACTTATTGCCCTGCTTCTTCCTCATATGATACTAGACTCTGCCATCTCATCTCTACCTCCAATGCTGCCCCCAACCTTCACGTTCCCAACCAGACCTTCTCTGTTTCTTAATACAAGGTCCAGCAGCACACCTCTCCTCATTGGCTCTTCCACTACCTGTGTAAAAAATGTTACTGTCAGTGCACTGCAAGAGCCTTCTAGACTGAGTATTCCTTGCTCTGTGGCCTTTCCAACAAATATCAGGGTGATTGAAGTCATTCCTGATCACCAGGGTATGTGATCTTGAGCCTACTTCTATCTGTCTGTAGAAGTCCTCACTGATATCCTCTTTCTGGTTTGGTGGTCTGCAATAGAAGCCCACAACAGTTTCTTCCATATTTGCATGACCCTTAATTATCACCCATAAGCTTTCAACATGTTCTTCATCCCCCCGGGTAGATCTCAATGCATTCCAGTTGCTCACGCACGTAAAGAGCAACTCCACCACCTCACCTGGTTGGTATATCTTTCCTAAAATGTGCATAGTTATCCATGACAGCATTCCAGTCATGCGAGCAATCCCACCATATCTCAGTAGTTGCAATGAGATCATGGCCCTGCAACCGAGCACAGATCTCCAGATCGTCCTGCTTATTCCCCATGCTGTGTACATTGGTGTATAAACATTTCAGAGAGGGAGTTGAGTGCACAGCTTTTGCCCTTGAGGGGTGGAAGGCCTTGTGGTTCTCAAAAAAGCCAGCACACTGCCCCACAGGTGCTGGGCTGTGACACCCAGGGGCCTCTCTAGTAAGCCCAGTTACATCCCTCACCCCCTTCAAATCTAGTTTAAAGCCCTGTCAATCAGCCCCACAATCTCCTGTGCAAAGACTCTTCCCCCTTTGAGAAAGATATCTCCCATTTGGTGCCAGCAAGCCTGGTGCTGTATAAGTCATCCCATTGTCAAAAAAAAGCCAAAAATGGTTACGGTGACAGTAGCTGCAGAGCCATGTATTAATAGGCTGTATTTGTCTGTTGCCAACCTCTTCTTGATAACTAGTGATGTATCATATGGGAAAACTTAATCACCTGATCTTCTTCCCCACCTCCTGTGTTCCCTGTCTGTCCTAACACTGAAACCTAGGTATGGATATATAAGCAGTGGCACCTGTCCATCTGGCTGCCAGCAGATTGCCTCAGAAGCCAGTCCTTGTGGGGAGAAGCAAGAACTTGTGCTGCTCACTGATGAGCTGTGTGAATCAGCAGATGAACAGAAGCGTATCAGCTTTTCATTATTGACGCTCCAGTGGAAATGTAGTGGTACTTTATTTTGGGGTCATGTCCTTTTCATACTATGACTTTGGTATGAAATACTATGGCGTTTGAATCTGCTTATGGTATTACTATCCAAAAGAACAGACACAGTGAAGAAGCAAAACAGTTATTCTCTCCCTGCTTCTGATGCAAGAAGCCCAATTAGTCTAGTAGCAGTATTTTGGTTATGACTTTTTTTCCTGTTAGCAGATGAGACATTTAGAATTAGCTTGCCTTCCTTCCCCCCCCCCCAAGGACATTGGAGCCAACCTTCTCTGAGGAAGTTTTTGCAGTTTTTTTTACTGCTCAAAGCAGTGTGCCTGTAAGCAGAACTGCTCCCAGGTACCTCAACAGGATGCTCATGGATGATGAGGTAACTCAACAGCATGCTCAAGCATGCTCAAGCTCATGTTCATGGCTTCATTTCTGTGAGCACCAGCCACTTCACTTCCTTTTACCGCATCCTAAGCACAAAATTTAACAGGAGAAGCATATTACCCGAATGGTGTGAGGACAGATTGTTTGGTCCCAAAGTTTTGGACACTGGAAAACATCCCTTCCATACTCTAGTCAAAACTGAAATCAGAACTGAAATAAATGAAGCAGATTTGTTTAAAAGGGCTGTTTCCCTGTGGAAGGTATGTGTCCTGCATTACTGAAAGGATTATGGTAATTATTCTACTAGTGGATTTCTGGTTTATACTTGACCATTTCAGAACTCTTTCTGTAGTATCTCAGTAGCTCAAAACTTGTATGATGAAGTAGAAAGTTTAGGTGAATTCTTGTGCTTATAAAGCAGAAAATACTGAGGTTAAACACTATTGTCCTGCTTTAAAAATGAATGCCTGCAATATTACATAAGCACATTTTACAAAAGTGAACATCTGACAGGTGTCAGCTTCCCTGAGAAGTCATCACAGTGATAGGAAAATAATGAACTAAAGAGGAATGATTAAATTATCATTTTGATAAGTCTAACCACTCCAGAAAAATAATGTCATGTAAAGAATAATCAGTTATATAGAACTGAATATAAGATAGAGGTACACCAGTTAAAAATACAATCTTTATGTAAGAAAGAGCAATGAAACTGAATATTCTGAACAGACAGCTGTTTAATAAAAATAAAGACTCTGAGCTTCTGTTTAAGAAGAAAGCATTTTCACAATGGTGGAGTTAGACATCCCTGTGATATTTTCTATCCTTTTTGAAATAAGTCAAGTGTTAAAATCCAATACATTAAAAATATTTTGTTTTGAAAATCCATTATTTTGTAGTAGATCTCCTGTAGACCTCTAGTAGATCTCTAGTAGACCTCCGAAGTGGCTCCTGTCATAAGGCACAATCGTAATCAAGTATATTTAAATTACAATTGACAAAGTACTCTGATGAGGCATGGCAGATATCACAATTTACTGTCCTTACTCAATTGTGTAGTACTCAGTCTAGTTATTTGTTCACTATTTGT
The DNA here is from genome assembly GCA_033439905.1 of Ceryle rudis. Classification (NCBI taxonomy): domain Eukaryota; kingdom Metazoa; phylum Chordata; class Aves; order Coraciiformes; family Cerylidae; genus Ceryle; species Ceryle rudis. Next base: position 11,501 of record JAAGNO010002419.1, read on the forward strand.
CGAATTTTACCTATTTGTGGTATGTTTTCTAACCAATTAGTGTGATTTAATGAAAGTACATGGTAGTTTTCCCTCAATAAGTCAGCCTTCCCAAGAAATCTCACCGAAATGTACAAGTAACATTTGATCATAGATTAGATAAGTATTTGCCAAGTATCTGTAGGAATGTTTGGTAAAAGTATGAGCTAATGGTAACAAAATTATTTTGCAGCCTTCTAGTGCTATGATGCCTATTTCTCTTATGCTTTTTATTCTGGGTGCTATACGAAAAGATTTTATAAAAGTGGTTACATTCATTAATGTTGTCAGAAAAAGATCTGCCAGCTTTAGCTAGTAATTGGTTATACATAAGTATGAGTGTACTTCATTGCTATAGTTGCTACACTAACTGAAGTATACTAACTATACTAGTTACTGTAGAATAGTTTAACTATACTAAATTATTCCCTTAAAAAAAATTAAGACAAGCTTTTACTTTAATGTAACACTGCTAAGCATAATAGCAGCACTAAGTTGCTTCTGTCCTGAAAGGGTGGGAAAACCCGAATAATTTTGCATTTTTCCCACACATATTCTGGTGACCTGCAATGATATTGTCTCTTGCTTTATGATTTTTAATGGAATGTTTTTGCCCTACTAATGCTCACAGCATATTGCCATGAGAATCTGTGTGAGATTGATATGCCTCACAGATTTCTAAGGTTCTTGTAACTAAAAAGATAGTAAATGTCTCTGCTTCAGGTAATGGATTCAGTCATCTTGAAGTGTTCAGGAAAATCTGGCAGAATATTTAAGGCTTGAGTCTTACAGCTATGCAAGTTGGGCTCTGTTTCATCAGAAGTGACTTCTTCCTTCATCTCAGATGACTGTTCCAGTGGGATCAGTGAAAGGCTAGTTATAGGCATAAGCTGCAAAATACTGGCAAGATCCTGTCTGTTACATATGTCTGTTTAACTCATTTGTTCCACTGCCTTGATTTTTCAGAAGTCTGACTTTTGTTTTTGAGATGTATGGGAGAGCTTTCAGCTAAGCTTCTTTGAAATGAAAGGCTGAATAAATTATTTTCCTGCACAGTCCAGCATGCTTAGATACAGAAATGGGAGAACACACCTGCCCTAGACACCCGAAGGCATCAGAGCTTAGAGATGTTATTGGAGCTCTCGGGAAGCCCCTTGTATCCTTTTCGGTACAATTGCAGGCCTGACACGAGCATCTCCAGGGAACTTGCCTCACAGGTTCTCCCCCTTGCTTGAGATGTGACCATTACCAAAGTAACATTACATTAGGACAGATCAGTTTCTGAGTCCTTAGTATTTGTGAACCTGGTTTTCTTCTCAGTTTGACCTACACGATTCCATGCGCCAAGGGGTGTGTGTGTGTTGCAGATCACTTTCACTGCATAAGGGAGAGAAGAATTAGACTTAATGGGAAGCTTTGGTAAAATGGGTGTTCCGTAGCTCATAGCACTCCTTCAAAGGCATACTGCCTGACAAATGTATCAATATCAGTTGAGTCCTTTTGCATACTTTATCAAACCCTACCTATTGTGCTTATCATCAAGCAGGTGCTCAGCTTGCCAAAAGGACATCTTGAACTGAAGTCCAGAGAATGGAGCATATAATTGACTCACTACTGACCAGCTCTCACACGAGCTGGTCTCCTCTCCCAAACACTAATGAAAGGAAGTAAGTGTGAAGTCGTGATTCAGACTTCTATTCTGATGACATCCTATTGTTGTCCTCTAGCAGTGAGCCAAGCAGGACTGAAGAGAAATCACAGTCTCATTACATTTTCCAAAAGCTTATTAAAAACACTTGTATGCTGCTGATATCACCACAGGAGCTGACTGAAACTTCAGAGATGAAGCCAATATGCTGTTTGAGATAATGGTAATGTGTGCAAAACAGCAAGAAAAAGATTCTGTCCTAGAAGCCTGGAAAAAACCCACAACTTTAGCACACCTGAAGACTCAGACAGATGTTAATGATGAGATATTTGTTATCATCTATATATTTCTGTATCATCATATATACTCATCTATATACTCATATATCATCATATACTATATTATAGTGTGATATAGTATATGACCTTTGTATTATGGCCTGTCTTAGAACATAACTGATTAATTCAATCACTACATAGGCTTACTCTTTATCTGAATACCCCTATGAAATTAAATTCCACCCACAGCTTAGACTTGCTAGAGAATAATAGACAGAATCTGGACCTGTTGTCAGTCCTCCCCAGTTACAGTCTACTGAATGTATGAGGGAAGAAGCATCCTTCCTAGAATACCTTGTTGCATCTATATTTTTATCCTACAATCCTAAAGTCTTGCTAATGCATCCTGGCTAGCTGTTGTCATGCTTAAAAAATATCCTACACGTACAGAGAAATACTTTGATTTTTTTTTTGTTTTTCAAATGCAATTGTGCAACCAAGTAGAAAATAGGACAGCATCACTTTAAAACAGGAGACTTGAGGTGCAGAAATGTATTCATAAAGGCCAGGCTTTCCTTTCTAGGTCAGGGAAAGTCTTGCCCTGCTGGGAGAGGCTGCGTGGCCTTGAAGTAGCTAAGCCTTCACAAGTCATGGCTCTGAAACAGGCTGCTGTGAGCAAATAGTGGCTTGTGGGGGAGGACTTGTATTCTTTTCAGACTTTGAGAAAAATCAAACAAAAGGGGGTAAAAGGGGAAGGAATGGCGAATTAAAAAAAAAAGGTTTTTTTTTTCAATTCATATGGTACCTTCATCAATGGCCACCTTATTTTTAAAAGGATTGATTGAAAATGATAACTTCAACACTACTAAAGCTGAACAAAGAAGAAGAAAAAAAAAAGATGGCAAACTGTGTGGCCATTGTTTCTGTTTTATAGAAGGTTTTAAATATGAAGTTATATCAAACTTTGATCTTAACAGAGCAAAGAGCTCTTTCATACTGTTCAAGAAAAATGGTTTGAAATTTATATATAAGCACAGAAACACATATCCTTTCTATTTACATTTTTCTGAGACAGCATATTCTGAAGCAGATCCATTGTTGAGTCTTCAGACAATGAAGGTAGATTGTTTTTAATGATTTATGTCAGTTGAATTAGAGATGATTTATCACTGTTTTCTCTAAACATCTGACTGTAGAATAAGAAAAGAATTCTCTTGTTTTGTTTCTTGTCAGAGAAAATTGTCGTAGTGTTGGATTCATGGTGCTCAGACCACTGTAGTGCTTGTATAATTTCAGTCACTTCAATTTTTTTTTTTGTGTGTGTGTGTGTGTAGTTTTGGAGTGGAATCAAATCAGTGCTTTTCTTCAGAAGGATGTATACTTGATGTTTGGCTGAACACATCTGAAACACCTACGACATACTAATGCAGACTAGAGCTATAAATGACCATGTTTTATTTTGATCTGAATTTTGGCAGACCCAAGAATCTTATTCAAAATTTACTCGTAAACACTAGCCAGTTAATAGGAAAATCCTTTCCCCCCAAAAAAGCAAAAGAAAACAGTACCCGCAGTCTTCCAGAGTACAAAATATGGACACAAATGGCTTGATTCCCCCAGTCTGCAGATTATGCTGTTCCACTAAACCTCCATTGCTTTTTTTAAACCAGAACGGTGCTTACTGTTTGAGAACATGATTGCAACAATCTTTATTCGCGAGGCAAAAATTCAATTTCTGCAGAGGAATTTAAATAGCAAGTAAGGATAGTTATCTTTCTGATATTTGATAAATGGAAAAAAGATTTAGTTATCTTGGGTTGAGATTGCTTTTCAGAAAGGATGACATTTATTACCTCAGGGACATATTTCAGAAAATCCCTATCCTTTATCCAGAGGTGATAGTTCTGTTCATCAGAGAAGAAGGCAATTGGGATCCAAGAAAAGATTCATTATATTTTTGTGTGCTTGAGCAGTGGCTGCAATTGGTTTGTTTCTGCAGAGGACATCAATGGAATAGAGAGTGCATTCTGCAGAGAGGGAAAAGTTTATCCACTGAGACTTCTCTCAGCTTCTTTTTAATTCTTTGGTAAAGTTCTTGTGCTCTTAATCCTCATTTGTTAATTCCTTAATAGACAACCATCCTGTCTATTCAGTAGTCAGCCTGAGAGTGAAATCACTTCCTCTCCTCAGCTCCCCAAAAACCTAGTCGTTTCAAGAGCAACAGACTTTCTTTGGATTTGTGTCCTGTCTACCGCCTCATCTCCCATAATCCCATCCCCGCACTGTGCCCTTCTTTAACTCTTCTCAGCATACCTACACCTCCTGTTTCCATACCTCCTCCTTCCCACCGAGTTGCCTTCTTGTCCAGCCCAGCTATCAGCTGCAGGTCCTGTACTGGTGTCTGCGCTACAGGGGGACTCGCTGAGCGGTGCTCACTGCCCATCCTGCCTGCTGCAAGAGGGAGAATCACAGAGCTCCCACCGTCTTTGTTCCCCTCTCCCTCTCCCTCTCCCTCTCCCTCTCCCTCTCCCTCTCCCTCTCCC
>JAAGNO010002420.1:0-31460 GCA_033439905.1 Ceryle rudis
TTTCTTCCCCCCTTCCTCTTCGTCCCCCCCCCCCTTTTTTAATTCTTTTTCTTTCTTTCCTTTCCTCACAATCTAGGAATCTCCTTTCCCACCCCCCTTGCACCTTTGGCAGCAGGGGGACCTGATTTCCCCCCCCCCCACCGCCCTCCACACACCCGCTGACCCTCTTGCACCCCCCGCCCCTCTCCCTCTCTGCTCCGCCCTGGGTGCAGGAGAGGCCGCAGCTCCGCAGGCGGAGAGGGGGTGACAAGCTGCCCCCAGCAACAAAAAGCCGTGGCCAATCTAGAGGACTGGGGTTCGGTGCAGGGCTCCCTTCTCTGCCAGCAGAACTCGTGGGGAAAACGCGTCCGTGCATAGAGGGGCGGAAAACCAGATTACTTTCTTTAAAGGTGATTTCGCAGTTTGGTCAGCTCTCAATAACGTGAGCTCCTTGAGCTCGAGTTTCACGGGTGAGAGCACAAGTCGGTTTTGTGTTGGGCTGGCTGGAGATGTGCAAATTTCCTTCTCTCCTCCTAATCCCGGAAATTCTACCTCTCCCAGGAACCTCCCCAGCAGTGCTCTCTGGGGAGGTACTTCACACGCCGCACGGAGAGTCCAGGGATGAACGTATCCTCCCCAGCGCTGGGTACCGGCGGGGGTTTAGAGCTGTTAATAGTAACAAACTCTTTCTCCAGGTCATGTAGCAGACATGCACTGTACACTGGTGTTTATTACAGTACACTCTGTTGACAGCCAGTCACAAACGAGATGTTTAAAATAAGAGAAAATAATTGCAGAAAAATCCATTTCTAAAAATTATGCAGGTATTAATCCTTAAATTATGCAGGTGTTAATTCTTCCAGAAATTAGTCACCTGCAAACAAATCTTTAAAAAGAGAAACCATTGTGCTTTGCTGCTATGAAACTATTAATGCTAATGATCAAATATTAAGACTAAAACCTATATTCAGTTCAAATGCAAAAAGCCCCAAGTCACCCTTCTAATTAATTTAATTTACTTAGTACCCCCTGCCTCCTTTTAAATCTGATCCCAGTAAATCCAGAGAATATGCAAACATCATCAGAATACAATGTTTTAACTAAACACAGATTTAAATTTCATTGAGAAAGCCACCAAGCATATTCAGGTTAAAAATAAAGTCAAAAAGATTTGGGCGATTACGTTTTCTCCTTTCCTTTCTAGGCTGTAACAGACTTGAGCAATCCTTCACAGCATACCAGAAGGAAAAGTAATCGTCTGTATTCTTAGTTTTAGGGAAACTTTAACCTTTACTCACTCTATCCTTCATACTAGTATAACCTTTTCTGTTAAAGTATTTTAACTAATTATTAATGCTAGAAGCATACATGAATAAAATAATTATTTTTTATAACATGTATCAGCCATAAAATTCCTGTCGTTACATTTTTGTTTTTGCAAAATGGTCATTCATGCGCTGCATTTGATTATCTTGTCTAGTAATTAATTTACCTGGGAATGTCAACCATTCATTTATGTTACTACTGAACAAACCTACCCTAATTTTGGCATATCTGGCATTGAGTTACTGTTACGATTTTAGAAGAATCTGACTTAAGAGGTTCACTATTGTAAATTAAATTTGGAAAATTTATAATAGAAATTAAAAATGAGAGCCTACTTCTTCTCTTCCTGTTTACTTCAAGGAGAACATAATCACATCACTGGATACTGAGAAAAAAAAATACTAGCATTAAACCAGTTTCCCCATCCAGATAAAGGCATTAATCCTGCAAGTCTACATTCATAAATATAACAACTTTGGGCCTATTCAGGCAATGATTAATTGCAACCAAACCTAAAACCCAACCAACCAACAAATAAAAAAACCCCAACCCAAAGCAAAACCCATAGGTGTTTAACATCGCTTTCAAAGGTAATATTGAAGCGTAACAAACAATAATGTGAGTTACAGTACTGAGTGACTTACAGTTTCATTTTACCTTGTCAAAGGACAATTAAAAATGTGCTTATCTGGCAATTTCAGTCATGAGTTCTTGTTACAAGAAGCCTTATATCTTAAATTCTTATCGTATCCATTGAATAAAAAAAAATAAATCAAGTGTATGCAAAACCAGTGATCCACTGAATTCTCTCATACATTAAGACTGTACTTTAAAGTGGGAATTCAGATGCCGAAGAAAATCTTCCTTAGATGTAATGGATGGTGGGAAAACTTCTCGACAGAATTCACATATTCCACGCTGATTCAGTTCAGAGTCCATATAAGCTTGTGCCAGCAAATCATTGTCTTGAGGCTGCCAAATGAGCTAAAAGAAAGAGAAAATGGTTATTGCTGTGGTTTACATGATCCTCTGGTTATATTTATATTAAAAAATACCTGCCTCTTTAAAATAGGTGTCCTTTACAACTGCCTGGCCAGAGGCATTAAATGGAGTTCTGACTCAAGAAAAGCAAGACATTTTTTTTAAGTTCTATAAACATACTATACTCACAAACACTTAAAATGCCTTGGTATCTGTTTAATGATAAATACCATGAGTAAAAGTCTGTAATATCATTCTGATACATATTAAGCCTTTTCTTTAATTTTCCATTTCAGTATTTTACTGTAGAAGTCAGTACATTTTTCCTTAGAATAAAGTTTTTCTTGTACAGAGTTAATATGAATCATATTTTATTTCTATTCTTATTGACATATACCTAGTTTTCAGTTTATTTACAGAATGACTAGAGCAATGTCGTATGGCTTAAGTTACTTACTTACTCTGACTGCCTTTTAGTGTGTGTCTCAGTCTGTTTTGTGATTCCTTCTGCCATGACAGTATCAAACTCAATGGGACCATCTGAATATCTATCCATGTATTCAGGCAATTCTGCAAACTATGCTAAATATGTTTCATCAGCTGTACTGCTCTTCATCCCCAAACTAGTTAGTTTAAAGCCAGCAAGTCTGTTTACGTGGCACTGGAGTTCAAGGCACTTCAGTCTGATATAGACTTTAAGTCGGAGTGTACACTAATTATGTAGTGTCATACCAACAAAGAATCAAAAAGTCTTTTATCAGTTTTCAAAGTACAGTTAAAAATTAAGTTTCATTACTTTAGTATTAGCAACACAATAAAATATGTAGTTATGCTATATGGCCAGGACAACGAGGTTTTGAGTAAATTAAAAACTAAATGTGTACTGCTGTGATTGAAAGTAGACAGAATGGCAGCAAGCTGGTACGAGCCTATGTGGGGATGGAACCTAGAAGAGGAGAGCGCCCTACAGTTTTTTTTTGGCTCAGTTTTCTTCTCTCTTGCTTCAGTCACACATGGAAAGGCAAGCAAGAATACTTTAGAAAGTAGTTTCTTTAGAAGTTTTAAATTTCTTGCTATCACTACTTACTCAAGAGTTTTAATTTTCATCTCTTATTCAAATTTCATCATGCCAAATAGTTAGAATCTATTGTTTATTCTGCCCATGTTAACTCACTGTAAAACTATCCTAGCTTTCATAGTGGTTAAACCTTCTTTTTAAACCAGCTAAACTTCTTGGAGTCAATTTCCTGTCCATTCCCTATTTAAACAGTGTTTAGCTTATCAGATAGCAATAGCAGATTTACTGTCTTTCATTATGGTCATCAATCCATATAATTAAATTGACTAATTAGTAATTAAGTGCAATCACACCACGTTTTTCAGCTCAAAGATTCTACTTACTGTATGTTGCTGGTGTAAATTGCATATTAAATCTATCTAGACACACACTTAAACATCTCTACAGAAATGTGTTTAGAATTACCTGTTTCTAATGCCCTATGATGTAAAGTACCATTTGAAAAAAAGATAAAATAGTATTACAAAACCCCCACAAAAGACATAGTAAGATTTCTCATCTTGGAAGCACAAGGGGAGGTACTTCTCCAGCAGCCCACTGAGGCAGGCACTTCCCCTTCTTTCTTTGGGTGTTAAGCATGTGCTTAATATGCTTTTCAGAATAGGGATATATTTAAGCAGATGTTCCACTTCAAAAACGTTAATACTCAGATCCAGATCAATAAACTTATCAATTTGCTTTTAAAATCATGAACATTCCTAGAAATATTTTTGGTGGAAACAACCCCCTCAAACTGTGAATACCAATAAACACATGCATCTATATGCAAGTCTCAGTTAAATGTAGTCTGTAAAATCCTGGGCCCACTAATATCCATGTTTATTTTAATCTGCTGCTCTTTTCAGTCACATGTTTTTTTTTTAAAAAGTTACATGCTAAGAAAACAGTACTGAGTTTTCACATTTAGTATCCACATAGAAGGAAAGAGCTAAATTTATTACAGCAACTGAGAGCAGTTCCAAGAACTTACCATTGCCAAATCTATTTCATTTATGGGGTTTTCCATTTTGTAAGTTAACATATGTAGTAAATAGTTGAAAGTTTTATCTACACTAGGAAAAAAAAATACCAGGTATATAATTCCTCCTTATTGAAGCTTCACCAGTGACAGGGATGATGGAAGTTGTAAGCAGTGCAACTACCCCTTAGAAAGGTGATAAAAATACTAAGAACAAGCTTATGAATAAATTTTGCTATGGTTAATACAGTCAAAAAGGCAGGTGTGCCAGTAACTTTTAAAAACATTAGAATTTTAATCTATCACATGCGAGTAAAATCTTTAGCACAATTAACAGAAAAAAACTACTAAAGCTGAGTCAAATTATTTGGAAAAAAAAAGTACTTAAAAACCTGTTTTGAAGGGAGCTGAATAAAGGTGATGGATGTTTAAATATATTGATATATACAGATGTATATTTAATGGATTCTAAAGTAATACTGTCTTGTTTCAAACAAGCTTCTGGATAAGATACAGCACTTTAATTGATGTCCTGTATGTTCTACAGTGCTATTGTGGATATGACTTACAAATACTGAAACAGTTCACCATTAGGTTTCTCTTCTTCAAGTGTTAGCATTATTACATTTTTCTCCATAAAGTAGATAATTTACATTTTAAATGATGGCTACTATCAATTTATAATCACATACCAGCTGTTTCACTTACTGCAATACACAATGCAGGGTGCCATCTATTGAAAAATGAATATACAGACTAACTAGTAAAAGAACAAGCTGGAGAGGGAATGCACAAAAAGAGGGTAGCTAAAAGCAACAGAGTGAATGCTTCACAGCTCCACAGGACTTCTACCAAGGATAGAATAAATGGTTTAATTTGTTTAACCCAATCACAACTTTAACTGAGGACTCAATGAAAAATAAAGCACAATAAAAACTGTTTAGTAAATTGCTATAGAATTGAGATCTCCTACATTATAAATAGATAAATTTTGAAAAAACAGGCTTATCTTTCAAAATACAGTGATGAAGAACAACAGACTTTCCATGCTCAAAAATTCTCATCCCAAACTGGTTTGCAATACAAAATCAAACTAGACTAGGTGTATTTTAGAAGACAACGTCAAAGCTGTCATGTCCTACAAAGGCTTTTCAAATGCTAGTTTTGCATGTCATGCAGTGGCCAAATTGAGATGTAAAGCTCTTCTGATGCAGGTACCTTGCCATTAGCAAGTAACACAAAACCACATCAATGTGAATAGTAAAAATATGCCAAATCCGCCCTCACAGAATTCCTAAATATCAGTATTTGCTTATACTTGAGAAGCTGTCCTCTCACAAGATGTGATAAAAGCAACAGAAATGTAAAAATATCAGTCTATAAAGGTTCATAATAATTTTTGCCAGCAATTTCAGCTGAGACGGGATATTAGACAAAAGCAGCAAAAGTATTCAGAGATGTGATTGTCAGAACCTGCTGAAATGTTTTTCTTCATTAGAGCAAGTTGGCCTTGCTTTCAGAAGCAACCATGGACTTCAAGTAGCTATGACTGAAATTCAATCCCGAAGTACCTACATAAACCTAAAATATTTTAGTGAACTTCCCTTCATTTGAAAAAATAATTATGCTTTCCTCCTTGACTGCTTAAACTATGAAGAAAAAATGTCAAGTTTTCTTAAAGGGTGCTGTTTATACCTGAGATTGAGATAAAAAGTAGATACTTTTTTATAGTCAAGTATTTATCTGTCAAACTTTTTAATTTGTCCTTTTTTCATATTCTCTACTGTACATTAAAAAATAATTAAAAAAATTATGTGCCCTATTCAGCTGAGATTAAGGGTGGAAAGAAAGCAGTCTAGGGGGCAACTTATGATTAATGACAGCTTTGAAATAGATACAGAAGCAATTAATATCTAAATTAACTTAAATTTGTGCAGGCATGTCCAGTGCTTACATCTGCTTAAATTCCTGCCCTTTCACTGGAAGTGCCTTGTACACGTACTTCAGTATCAGGTAGAAGAACTGACAAGAGATACCTTCTTAAAAAAAGACAGATGAGATACCTCATAGACTATATTAATCCTGTCTCAAAGATCTTAACAAAGTGGTTGTCTGAATCATTACCATTTTTTGAAATGCACAGTGTTTATAGAAAGATACCTGATGAGGACCTCTGATGGTTGTCCCCGCAGCTTCTGAAGAAGAAAAAATTACTTCAGGTACACCTTGGTTTGTGTGCTTAGCTACAAATGTGAAGCCAGTGTCTGTTCTTTTTAAACATTTTTTGTCATGGGTATTTTCTATGGGCATGTTTGCATGACGTAGAGAGTTTATTTTGTCAACAGTAGTTAAGCTTTGTAAGGCTGAAGCCATGAGATCAGCTCTGTGAGCATCAAATGAGTTAGGTTCCAGTTTACAGAGGTTAACAGCATGGTCTCTGTGCTCCAGGTTAAAAAGATGATCTTGAAGCATGTTTTCAGCTATACCAGTACAAGGAACTGTTGGTTTTTCCTGAGTGCTCTGCAAGAAAGCAGAGTCATTGTCTGTAGGTGGAAACTTGACATTAAATTTAGAAAGTGATTCTACAGAGTTGTTGTCCTCATCTTGGCCCACTCCTCTTGGTGTGATAGATGTGATGCATGATGCACCTCTATTTATATCCTTTATAACCCGAGGCTTAAAAAGCTCTTCTGCTTGTTCATCAGTTTTATCAGTACACTGTATCGGCATGGAAAACTGTATTTCTGTGAAGAAAGAATGAAGAAAACATTAAATAGTTCACTGCAGTATAGTTATTAAAGGTGTGGTGTTGAGGTATTTTTCCTGGGAGCTTTTTGATCTTCCATCTTGGCTTTTTAACCCTTTACTTTTTTCCTCTTTGAAATCAATTCGAAGTGTAGTTCTCTTTCACAAGCACCAGCTCTGACACAAAAGCTATCAGAACAGCAATAAAAGGAAATAATTCTGTTCAAATAATTCCATTTTCTCCTTGATTTATGACTATCAACATTTTAATTTTATTGAAAATTATGTTGTTCCATACTCTTCACACATAGCTGCATGTATTTACTGAAGTGTTCTGGCAGAAAATGAAGCTGGACCCAAAACCATTCTGCAAGGTGCCAAGAACATGCTAGGCATCATAAGCATGATTTTAGAAGGTACGAAGGTACCAAACACCCATTGCTTTCCAAATTAGCTAAATATTTAAACTGATTAACTATTCAGAAGTGGCATCACGTATTCCCCTTTCTTTTGGCAATTCCCCCTTCATTTTCAGCATTTTATTAACAAAAATCATAATAATGTACCTGGTTACTCCTAATCAGGTGAGAGAATAACTTCAGTACACATTTATTGTACAGTGGCCTTCTGGCATCACTCAGATATTGTAGTAAAGTGGGCCACAAAAGTCACAGACATCAAGCAGATTAAATCTATATCATGTATAGCTTTTCACATAGTTGAGTTAGGCACTTCTTTAAGGAAAACAAACCCATTCTGAAATAAGTTTCCAAGCACTCATTCCCCCAGAATTCCGCCCCCCATAATAAAGTTTAGTAGTGTACAATGAGAATATAACTATACAGTTAATAGCAATTTGAAGCCACAAGCTAAACATTAGCACTTCCATGTAACAAAACTTCAGTAATGGCATAAGCTAAATCAGAAGCAAATGCTGAAATCAGTGTCTTTTGCTTCAACCATGTAATTGGCAGGTGTTTTTTTCAAATCACTTTAGAATCTGATGCTACTATTAAGGAAAGCTATCAGGGAATACTCATAGTAGCTTACATTGAATTCAATGTAAGCATTAGCAGAGCCAGACATTCAGTATCTCTTCCAGTTACAACAAAAATCAAGCCTTTCCTTTGTTTTCAGGAAGTGTTGGATTACGCAACTGTCCCATATAACAAAACAGCATTCAAGTGCCCAAGGAATTCTAAAAAAATAAGTCCTCTGACTCTCCTCAGTCCGGCAGTTTTCCTCTAACAGGCATGGGGCTAGAGACATTCATAACAGACATCTTCTGAACTGACAGCTAAATTAAAAGCAAGCAAGTGCTGTCATTCACACAGTATGATGGGATATCACATGTAGTAAGTGCCTGCCTCTCACTCCAAGGGACAAAACAATTACAAGAGCCACTGATGTGATGACTGTCTTTTATAGCATGTGATTTGGAGCATTCGTCATAGAATGCCAAAACTGGCGGTGCGTTTTCTTGGTGAAATACTGAGCACCATGTGAACAGACTTGAAAAAGGCAGATGGTAAACAGTGGAAGTACTTCTATGTATGTGTAATTTACAGTATTTTCAAATATAAAGCAAAGCTTTCAAACAGTTGAATCACAATAAGAGCTTAAGTATGATATTACCAGTTTCAGGTTCTGGCTTTATCTTAAATTTACTCAGTTGGTTTGTTTGTTCTCTGGCTAGCACACATATTCGATGACACTCTTCTTTCACGTCCTGGAAAATAGTCTCCAGATTCTCTCTGGAAGATCAAAACGGTAAATTAAAGACTCAACCAATTCAACTTGTTGTGACCTTTAATCTAGTAACACCCACAAACCAGAGAAAAACAATAGTGTAAGCTACTTTTCTGGGATACCTTGTTCCTCAACATATGCGTACATATTTTTGTTCTCAATAAAAGCAAGCAGAAAGGGGAAAAGAAAATGTTGTCAAAGAGCTGTTTAGTCATATCATACACACATACATTTGAGCTTAGGGCCTGACCCTGCAAGGACCCCCCCCGAAAATCCAGCCTGTACATTTCTTTCAGTTCCCTTGGGCGTTTTGCAGAACAGCTTATCTTTCACGAGTGTACTGTTTCCATCTCATTCTAGGGAAAATAAGATGCTGCTGCTGTGAACATTAATTGTTTTCCATTGATTTCTGTGCGCTTCAGACTTTGCAGAAGGAACACACAAGCATTTGTTATTGCTCCTTCCTTCTTTGTCTACCCGACACTTTGGAGAGGGGCTCACAAACTCATTCCTTTTCTGTTTTATACAATATTGAATGACTTTTCATTTTATTTTGAGGAATTTTTTAATTATATCTTTTCCAGAGTATCATGTGGAAATCCGATATTTAGTTATCTGCACTAAGAATGGTAAAAAGTTCTTCATGCTGGTCTGAGTTTTACTTGTGCAAAGGCACTACACTATTCAGTTATTGATGCATCCATAAAAGTCCATTGTGAAATTTTTATAAACTTGCTGAGTAATTTATATTTCTAAGCACAGTATCACGGATTTTATAAAATGAACTTCAAGGATGAGAAAGTGAAGTTGGTGACAGGCTGGATTTGTGTTCTCTTTCGCATCTTTGTATTGAAAGAGCTCAGAAGAGATTTTTTTTTAATCCAGTGAATTGTTTTCTCTTTTTATTGCTTACTCATATGGCAATTGAGAGTGTCACGAGCTGCATTCCTACTTCTGCTGTGCTTCTCTTTTTGAAGACAATGTCTATTTGTATCTCATTTGAAAAAAAAAAAAACCTACAGAAGGAGTTAAAGTTGCCACTGTTAATACTTACATTCTGGCCATTTTTAAGGTGTTTTAATAAATGAGAAATGAAAAAGGACTCTTAACACAAGTTTCTAATGGGAGCTTTAAAATAGACATATGATTAGATGAATCCATCTTAATTTGCTAGACATTTGTGATACTATAATCTTACTAGTGTAAGATTACCAGTAATCTTACCAGTCACATACCTCTTTCCAAGAAAACAGTAAAGTAAGGGAGCTATTTGAGAGCAGGGAGACAGAAGACAGGTAAAGGTTTTTAATTTTTTAGATACAAATCAGTAAAGACATCAGCAAAAGTGTTAAAAGTGGTATTACTGCCTATCCTGTGAAAAATGCACATCTAAGACTTTGGTCAGTATTTTTCCCAAAACATTGGCAGAAGAGGGAATACTTGCTTAGGAAATATACTGCTTTTGGTCCTTTGGTCATAGCAAGGGCTGGCTGGCTTCAGTTTACAGATAAACCTGGTTTCAAACTCTCTCATTTAGGATGGATTGGGCCAAGAATTATTTCTTCATGCTGACTATCAGACCTCCTCCTGGCAGCACAGCAGTCTCCTCTGCTGTGCTGCCATCAGTTAATCCATTATGGTTGTACATTCCTGTTCTGAAGAGAGCTAATGCAAGGGAGTTAATGCTTATCCAAAACCCAGCATTAACATCCACTGCTATTTCCCACAGAGTTTAACCTCCTGCTGAACCAAATGGCTGTTTTTCTTCCAACTTATCCCTACGTACTTGCAAAGCCCCAGCTATGATTCCACCTTCCCACATCAGCTCTTTGATGTCTGCTGCTCCCCACTCCCTACCCTCCCTTATCCATTTTTTAATGTACGGTATATAAAAGAGGGAAATAGCTGGTGTTATTTAATGTCAGTGAAGACAATTAAAAGCAAATTTTAAAAATGCTGCAAACCTATTTACCTTTCAGGCATTGGTGAAATTCCAGAGATCCCTAGAGATAATTCAGGCTTTTCTGGAACAACTTTCTTACTTTTCACCTTGAAATAAAATATTAAAATATTAATCACATGTTAGCATATTAAGTTTGCTGTTCACCCTGATATGAATAATAATGTCACAGGATTTTCCACCTAGTCCTTCTGAAAGCTCTCAAAACATTCACAAAATTACAAAAGCAGTTTTTACTCTTTGCGTGAAAGGCAAGATTATGTATTGTGTATAAGCTTGTTAGTGAGGTATGCAGCTATTTTAGCTCTCAAAAATCAATTTAGTCATTGAAATTTTCAATGAACACATCATAAACTAGTATAGTCAAGAGTTCTAGCACGTTTTTAATTAAGTTCTTAACTTTGACTACCACCTTGTGGTTCATTCTAGTATTACGTAGTTTTAAATCTGCCAGGCATTAAGGAAAGTTTTCATAATAACCAGTCATTAAGGTACAGTTCCACTAGACCTACATTACCAGATGGCCTGAGTTGTTCATACGTGCTCCAAATCAGACACAAGTCGATTATCTGTCTGCCAAATCAACTGATTTCAATGATACCTTGTTTATAATCACAGACCCATAGCCTACAGGTTTGTCTTACCTTGCACTAAAGTGCAACTGCAGCTCTCATAGACACATTAGAGCGGCCTTATATCTAGCAACATGGGGTACAATGCTTGCTGCAGTAAGGTAGGCAGTAAGGTATGGGAAGTCTGATAGCAACAAGCAATGTGTTGCTGTGTTCCTACCCTTACCTACATTGACTTTAAATTAGCTAGCTAAAAGATGTTTACATGGTTAGATTCACACTGATGACTGCACTCCAGCTATCCCACAAGAACAGAATAGCACTCTGGATGCTAGTCTGTAACAAAAATAGGTGTGTCATCAAAGGGAAAAAATCAACTCAATCTTAGTGAAAACTTCCAAATGAAATTTATAAAACAGAAATGCTAATATGAAGTTTTCACAAATACTAAAATTTTAATGACATAACATAAAATAATTAACACACCAACTGATATGTATTTAATAGTTCGGTGTTCCCTATATGCTTTATATACTTCAATGATTCCCTAGGAATTATATAATTCTGATATTTAAGGCAGGTTCCTTAGAATAATTAGTATAAACATGTTTGAAAGATGTAATAACTTACAAATGTTTGGGTTTTTCATTATATCTCTGTTTGGTTTCTTATCTTACCTCCCTTTTATATGCTGGCATTTGTATATCCTTCTGTTCATTTAATTCTTTCAATTTGCTTTTCAGAGTTCTTATTTTATCTTCTTGGTTGGAAATAATAGATAGAAGTTTCCTTTCCTTTTGATTGTTTTTGTCCTCAAGTTGCTTCAGTTTCATGCTCTCACTTTCTAACTGTTCCTGAAAAATAATTTTAGAAACACCAGCACAATTAATACAATTTGAGTCTTGTGGAATATCACTACTCAGCAGTCTGGAATATGCAAAATTAGGCTTTTGCAACATAACTAAGGATCAGTCTTATTTATTAAATTATTATTTTAAAACTGATAATAAAGATCTACTGCTACACATAGATGTAACTCATCACAGATGATTACTCAAAATAACTACATGTTCTGAATTTCTGAAAATCATTAGTGTTTATAAAAAATAAAAGACTCTCTTGGTTCACTTACTCTATAATTTACATCACCATTTTATGTAGATATAGTGTATGTACAATATATAAAATTCATTAATTTCAATCAATCTTAAAAAATTTTAAAGAAGGTGATATTCTGCAGCTACCTTAATTTTCAACCAGACCCGAGAATAGAATCGTGGACTATCTCAGGTTAGAAGGTACCCATATGGATCATTGAGTCCAACTCCCTGCTCCTTGAAGAACTACCTAAAACTAAACCATATGACTAAGAGCATCACCCAGATGTTCCTTGAACTCTGTTCCAGTGACTGACCACCCTTTCAGTGAAGAACCTTTTCCTAACATCCAACCTGAACTTCCCCTGACACAGCTTCATCCATTTCCTTGTGTCCTATCGCTGGTCACTAGAGAGAGAAGACCAGAACCTTCCCCCTTGAGGAAGCTGTAGACTGTGATGAGGTCACCCCTCAGTCTTCTCTAAGCTAACAAACCAAGTGACCTTCTGCTGCTCCTCATAAGTCTTGCCCTCGAGGCTTTTCATCATGTTGGTTGTCCTCTAGACACACTCTAATTGTTTGAGGTCCTTCTTATATTGATGTGCCCAAAACTGCACATAGTACTCAAGGTGGGGCTGCATCAGTGCAGTGTGGAAGAAGACAATCACCTTCCTCAACTGGCCAGCTATCCTATGCTCGATGTATCCCAGGACACAGTTGCCCCTTTTGGCACACTGTTGACTCCCATCAACTTGCCATCAACCCAAACCGCCAGATTTCCTTCTGTGGGGCTGCTCTCCATCCTCTTGTCCCCCAATTTGTATGTATAACCAAGATTACACTGCCAATATTACAATGCTATAAAGATTTGTGAAATAAAAAGCGGGAGCTGGCCTAACTTTTAACTGTCCCTCTGGTAATTAATGGAATTTTTATGCATGTGGAATTTTTGGTGGGATGAAGAATATAACAAAGTTTGTTGTTTTTTTTTTTTTTAATATGAACAAAGATAGTCCTTGTCTAATTTTCAAGAAACAACCCATTATTAAAAACCGTGGCTATGAAAACCTTATAGTTGTCAGTGTATGAAATCTATAGAAACACTGATCTTAAAATCTATCAGGTGTCACAAACAGTGGCCTGAAGCTCTATGTCCATCTTTGCAAGAGAAGTAAGCCCAAAGGGTTAACTCTGCAAGAAGTAGTGCAAGTAAAATGCAGTGAGGTAGTTTGTAGACAGATAGGGTAAGGTAAAGAGGAGAGAAGCAAATAAGTACTTTTTCAATAACTTTTTTTTTTTTATTATTTACACATGGGACCTAAATAGGATGAGGTTGTGCATTTGGAGATTAGGTAGGTAGGGGCTATTTTACTAGACAATGACAGCCAGGTATGGATATGTCCACAGAGACATGGAGTGTTTAAGCATGGATGTATGTATATGCAGTTGAACAACAGTTTAGCTTCAAAAAGCTATACTATCAGGGTTAAAAAAACCCAAACCACAACCCCCCCCAAAAAATGGCTTTGAAGGCTTTTTTTTTTTTTCTTTAGTTTCAATTGTGACTTTGACTAGCAAACCTATGGTAAGACCTTCAATGCAACTCTAGACTTGGGTGGTATCTCAGGTATCCAAAATAAGCCTCTTCTGCTCAGTGGATTAAAGACTCTACCTGAAAATGGCATGTTTCTATTCCTCCAAAACTCCTTAATCCTAACCTTTCTTTCATGCTTTGCACTTGTGCCAGGTGGTACGGGGAATGTACATGTAGATCTAGGACAGATCATGAAACACTCTATACTTTTCTCGTATAGAATGTATATACATCATGGTAGATAAGAATCCATGAAAGCAGATGAAAAAAACCCAACCAAACAGTAACAGAAAAAAAAAAAAAAGGAGAGAGTTTCTTTTTATACAGTTCTGGAAAAACACCTGAAGATTTTAGGCTAAAGAACCTGTACATCATCTTCTACAACTGATGTTGCAGCAGCTAGATTTAATTTTCTCAAATGGCACAACAAGAACACTAGGAAGATTTACAGTACTATGAGGCATACGAAGTTCAAAGCAGGTTAAGGAAGTATCTGATGAATGAGAAAAGACACACATCTCTAGTGATGTGGGAAACCCCCCCAAAACTATGTTAAGAAGAGACGGAGACACATAAAGTATTCTTAACAGATCTGAAAATACTTTGAAGAAAGTTATAGCAAGTCCAGATGCTGAACATAATTTTATAACTATACACCTTTTCTTCTTTAAAGACTACAAAATCACAGTAGCTATAGTATGGGGAACTGCCTTTGCCATTCCAAGAATGGGGAGGCACTGATACTCTTCCGTGGTGAGGGTTCTCACACCCCAAGCTACCACTGAGCTATTATTTGGACACAGGGCTTCAAAATATTAGAATCATAGAATTGTTTGGGTTGGAGGGGACCTTTAAAGGTCATCTAGTCCAACTCCCCCTGCAGTATGCAGGGACATTAACTAGATCAGGTTGCTCAGATCCCCATCCAACCTGAACTTGATTTTTTCCAGGGATGGGGCATCTACTGCTTCTCTGGGCAACCTATTGCAGTGTTTCACCACCTTCACTGTGAAAAAATTCTTCCTTATATCTAGTCTGACCATTCCATGGTCAAATTCCATTTCCCATTTAAAAATCCAATGGGATGCAGCTTCTCCTGTATTTTCCTTTGAAAAACATAGAATCATTTAGGTTAGAAAAGATCATCAAATTCAACTGTTAACTCAGCACTGCCAAGTGTACCACTAAACCATGTCACTAAGCACCACATCTACATGTCTTTTAAATACATCCAGGGATGGTAGAAGTTATTCCAGTGCTTTACAACCCTTTCAATGAAGAAATTTTTCCTAATATCCAACATAAAACTCCCCTGGCACAACTTGAGGCCATTACCTCTTGTCCCATTGCTTACTACTTACGAAAAGACACTGGCACTCCCCTCTTACAACCTCCTTTCAGGTAGCTGTAGAAAGTAATAAGGTCTCCCCTCAGCCTCCTCTTCTCCAGGCTAAACAACCCCAGTTCCCTCAGTGACTCACCATAAGACTTCTTCTCTAGACCCTTCACCAGCTTTTTTGCTCTTCTTTGAACATGCTGCAGCACCTCAGTGTCCTTGTTGTGAGGGGCCAAAACTAAACCCACTATTCAAGGTGCAGCCTCACCAGTACCCAGTACAGTGGGACGATCACTTCCCTAGTCCTTCTGGCCACACTATTTCTGATACAACCCAGGATGCTGTCAGCCTTCCTGGCCACCTGGGCACACCGCTGGCTCATATTCAGCTGGTTGTCAATCAACACTGCCAGGTCCTTTTCTGCTGGGCAGCTTTCCAGCCACTCCTCCTCAAGCCTATAGCATTACAGGGGGATGTGACCCAAGTGCAGGACCTGGCACTTGGCCTTGTTGAACTTCATCCCATTGGCCTCAGCCCATAGATCCAGCCTGTCCAGATCCCTCTGTAGAAGCAGATCAACACTCCTGTCCAGCTGATTTCCTGGAAACACTCCTTCCCAACAGGATGGTAGGGGTTGGAAGGGACTTCTGGTCCAACCAGATCTAGTCCAACCCCCCCTTGCCAAAGCAGGATCACCTAGGGCAGGCCACACAGGAAAGCATCCAGGTGGGTTTTAAAAGTCTTCAGAGAAGGAGACTCCACAACCTCTCTGGGCAGCCTGTTCCAGTGCTCTGTCACCCTCACAGTAAAGAAGTTTATCCTCATATTCAGGTGGAAGTTCCTGTGTTCCAGCTTGTGCCCATTGCCCCTTGTCCTATCACTGGGCACCACTGAAAAGAGACTGGCCCCATCTTCTTGACACCCACCCTTCAGATACTTGTAAACATTGCTAAGATCCCCTATCAGTCTTCTCTTCTCCAGAGTAAACAGCCCCAGGTCTCTCAGCCTTTCCTCATAAGAGAGATGTTCCAGTCCCTTCATCATCCTTGTAGTCCTCCGTTGGATTCTCTCTAATATTTCCCTGTCTCTCTTGGACTGGAGAGCCCAGAAGTGGACACAGTACTCCAGATGTGGCCTTACCAGGGCATGATAGAAGGGGAAGAGAACCTCCCTCGACCTGCTGGTCACACTCTTCTTAATGGACCCCAGGATACCATTATCCTTCTTGGCCACAGGGGCACATGGCTATTTCATGGATAACATTGTCCACCAGGTCTCCAAGGTCTTTCCCCACGGAGCTGCTTTCCAGTAGCTCAACCCTTAACCTGTACCAGTGCATGGGGCTGTTCCTCCCCAGGTGCAGGACTCTACAGTTGTCCTTATTAAATATCAAATGATTTCTGGAAATCCAAACACCTAGGAAAAAAATTATGTCAAAGACAACACTTGCCTTTGGAGAATAACTCCATCTTAAGGACAGTTAAGTAACTCTTTCACTGAGCCTGTGATACAACACTGGTCTGCATACACATAATTTATCTGTTTGGGACTATTACAGCTCCAAATAAGATGTGGGCTTTCCCAAGCTTTCAGATAACTGGAAGCATTGCGGTAATGGTCACTATTTCTCTTCCATTTCTCCTACATTCTCCTGCATAAAGTGGGGACAAAATTTAAGCAAGCAGTGAGAAAAGCCATGTGGGAAGCAATGCAAGAAGAGAACCAAGCAACATGTTGCAATGAAGATGTATCAGTATCTACTCATGTAAATCATCATTCTTGTGCACCGGCAGGACAGCACACCAGGAAAAACACTGGAGAAACAATTACACCTTTTGGGATTTTTCAATACAGCCCTTCATAGCTTGATGATCTTACAGATCATACTGACTGAGTCTGGGTGTTTGCAACAATATGATAGCATTTATAAACTGGCAGAAGTTTATAAAGGTAATATGACAAATAATTACATCACACAGGGCATATGTGCTCAGTTAAGTACTTGGCCACACAATGGACCTTTTAAGCATGCTGGTAATAGCAGTCAGTGAAGAGGTTACATCTGTATTATGAACAGACCAGTATATTTTCTTATGGAGGATGGGAGGATAATTCAAGTTGGAAGGGACCTCAAGGGTTTTATTTCTCCTAATCAACGCAAGATCTGTTACAATGTCGCATCAGATTACTCAGTTTGGTCTTGAATTCCCCAAAGATGGAAACTGCACAACTTCTCTGGGCAACCTTTTCCAGTGCCTGGATGTCCTCATGGTGAAAAGTTCTTCCTTATGTCCAGTCTGAACCTTTTACATTTCAGCCTCCCATTGTCTCTCATCCTCTTTCCATGCGTCATTGTTAAGAGCCTGGCTCCATCTGCCTGATAACCTCAGTGTAGGTATTGGAAAGCTATTAACTTCCTCTGAAGTCATCTCTTCTCCAGGCTGGACAAGTCCAGTTCCTGCAGTTTCTTTTCATAGCTAAGTACTAAAGCTCCCAACTATCTTAATGGGGCCTCTACTGAACTTGCTCTAGTTTATCAGTGTCTTTTCTGTACTGGAGGTCCTCAAACGGGATGTAGTATTCTAGATGCAGTGCAATGAATGCTGAATAAAAGGAGATGCTCACTTCCCTGGATATGCTAGTTGGGCTCCTGTTAATACAGCCCAGGAAGCTGTTACCCCTCTTTTCTGCCAGGACATACTGCTGGCTTGTGTTCATCTTGCTGTCTAGCAAGACCCCAGCTAATTTCCAGCAGAGCTGCTCCATAGGCAGGCAGTCTCCAGACTGCACTGCTGCAAAGGCAGGTCCTTTTATTTTTCCCTGAAGTGTGCCACAATGGCCTGTTTCAGTGGCTTCCTAGCATAAACAAACTGCCAGATGTTTTCAAGGAAAAATACTACTCAGCTGATGAACTAAACTAAGTGGTCTCATGGAATATTAACTTTTAACAGTTTAACCACAAACTCTTCTTTATTATTGGGTAGAGATAACTTAAACAGATGAAGCAGTAAGATAAAAAGCCTATTGATACCAGAGTTTCTTTGCATTCTTCATAGCAGCAGCAAAGAACAGCTAAATGCATAAAATTGTCAGCTAGCATAAAGTCATGAAGTACAGCTTTCTTTGCATCAAAGACAGGAAACAAAGTGACACTACAGAAGCTGATATTGACTGGAACACACAACTCTACAAGACTACTGCAGTAGTTGCTCTTAGTTATTTAAGTTATTTTAGCATCATAATTTTGAGCACAAAGGTGACTACTATTCCTTTGCTTATGTCCTGCACAAGAAAAAAAAAAAATCTAAACATTTATTGCAGGATGAGCTGTTTTGTCTATCATATGCATCGCTCATTCCTCACACACAGTCTCCTCCTCTTTTTTATAGAACAAAAAATTCTGATCAACAAACTTCACACAGTATTTAATACTGAGGCTCCTGACCAAGGAAAATATGAATGTCAGCATGTTTTTTTTGTCACAGGTATTGACTTCAGCATCACGGTTTATGGAGTCTGCAAGCATTCTGATGTCTGACTGTGCTAAAAATAGCATGTAAAAGAAGCTTTACTTGACGTTGTCTTATGTCTAATCTTGCTTACTAAGGTTTTCTGTTTGCTGGGCAGCTTTCACTCTGAAATGGTAACTGGATCCACATTCTTCCTAGTTAATAATGTTTAGCGAGGCTGTACTCAAACCCCAGCAATTTAGGTCTCTTTGGTCTCCTCAAGCTGAAAAAAATCTGATAGTCTCATCTATAGTTTGGTACTGGCCACCAAAGCAATCTGGTCCCCTTGCCTCTTTCAGTGAAGAAGAATGTGAACAAAAAAAAACCAAAACCCCCAAATATTTTATGACACACTGTCAACAGAATTTGTCAACAGCAGGTAAAATATACAAGTATGGCCATCTACTAGAAACACAGAAAAGCTAACTACTCACTTTAAACCTCTGAAATTTAAGCTCTAACCATGCACCTATTACAATCAATTCAGGATTTCTATGCATTTTACTGGAGAACAGAATACAACCCACTGAGAAATCCCAATGGACTTGGCAAAAGACAGTTTCAATATGTATTGATAAACCCAGACACCTCCAGCCCCAGGAGAGACTCTGAGTTTCAAGGAAGGACAGGAAGAAACAGCAACAATTTAAATTGTTGGCTATATTAATAATTTATTATCTGTAACCGTGCATTTAGCAAGCCTGAACATTTTGGTGGAAAAGTAGAATAAAGCAGGTAATGCAGTAGAGGACAATGGCTGTAGACGTAATTTATTTGGTTTAGAGCAGAATGTGAATAGAATATGCTTAGAAAAATACAGGTTTTCAAATAGACTGTTTGAGCTTCCAAATTTCAGTAGCTGAAAAAGTCAATCTTTATGAAGTTTTCCAATTTTCCCCTGAAGCAGGAAGCTCCACTGGCTGACTACCTGTCCTGTGAAGAATTAGCTCCTTATGGTATTTTTTTTGCTGTTGTTTTAACATGGCATGTGCATATATATATATTTATTTTTTTTAAAAACCTTTTCATTTATTCAGAAAGATAGGTGGGGACTCTGTGGTTAACTTGATGTGTTCCCAGTGATTTGCTACTGTTCATTTTTCCCAACTTGTTCCATGTAATTATTCCACACAGTTTACCTTTTTATCATAGTTCAACAAACGTTCTACATTTAAAAAGTGCAAAAAATGGAAGCTGCCATAAAAGCATATAAAGCATTTATCACAATACAATTATTTTGCCATCATCTTCAGCAGGAAGTTGAGGCTTTATGACTGTCCTCCCCTGAGTTTATTCAATAAAATGAGGACTTTTGTACAGAGACTGCTGTGTATCTCCAGCCCACGAATGGCGAGGCCGAGACACAGCCAGAGCTAACAGAAGTGTGCACACCTCTGCTGTGCTGTCAGGACAACTTTGTACCACTCTAGCCAGGTTAGTGGAAGCTTACTAGGCACAACATTAAACATTAGGGTTCTTTTTATATCAGAAGGATGGTGCAAAGATATCTATGTGCCTCTGCAGAAGCCAGCGTTGGCCCAGTCAAACATGTTTGCCTTAAGCTTCATGCTCTCAACACTAAGAGCTACTACATTCCCAGGAACAGAAACATAGAGTAGGCTGGGTCAGCCTCACTTGATATGGGTTTAGATCTCTACTGATCCCCTCTGAAAAGACCTTATTCTGTTCCTGGGTTTAAATGCAGACATTTAAATGCAGACAGTCTGTACAGCTGATAGTTGATTCTGCATGGAGTTATATCAGAAATGTGTTTTCTGTTCATGTCACAGGCAAAGCAAAATACAGGTGTATTATCTATTGCTGAGAGGTAACTGCAATAACTACACAAAAAAAAATGCAGATAAAGACAAGTAACTTACATTCCATTAAGAAAATAGCCCCTGAAATAACAATTCCAGCTTCTTATGCATTGCCTGTAATCTTCTGTAGAGATCACATAATTTCTCAGTGTTTCCTCATGAGAAAAGCAGGTAACACAGCTTCCTTTCTCCTACTCATTATATGACTAAGTTACTTAAAATTATTGTCCTTGAGTAAGCATTGAGAAACAAGAGTATGAAATATTAGACTTGTTCAGGTCTCCATGTGCCACTATAAGACATAATGTGGTACTCCAAAACAAGATAAGGAAAGAAATGACATCTTGTGACTGCAGAGTTTAGTGTATAAAAATTATATCAAGACTTTTTTTAAAATAAAAAAGGAGCATATATAAATCTTTGGTAACAGTATGTTTAAAATGTTTACAAAGGTTTAGTCTCAAATGAGATTCCTTCAAGATGATTAAGCATTAGTAAAACATTAGTAATCCAAAGAAATTATTTTTGAATTCACATTTCTGATTAAAAACATGCATGTATGTGAATTTAGCATAACTCATTTGTATATAGCTCCAGTTCAGGAAACAAATCCTGAAATTAATTTTTTAAAAATCCAATGTTTGATTTCATATCAGGGTCTTTTTACAACTTGTTCAGGGTCCCTGCTATGGAGATTCATATTAAAAAATAAGAGATTTCATGTTACAAGACAGTTCTTAAAAAGCACAGTAGGGTGATAGGATAAGAACAATGCAACTTTGTGCATCTCTGATACTGTCTTTTCTCAATATGCAAAATTCATTCAAAGTATTTCCTATTTATTCTGCACTCTTATTCCTGTTACTCTCAACAGGCTGAAGTGAAAAATCTTTGTGCTACTTCAGTGCAGAAGGGCAGAAGAGACATATTTAAAATGACTATTTAAAACAAAACCACCACCCCCCAAAAAAAAAACCTAAAAAAACCCCAAACAAATCATAATCATCAACAAATCATAATCATCCCCAAATCATAATCATCTCCAGAGCAATGGATAATTCACTTTCCACTTCATCAATTCTTTAGTGCAGATTCTCCATATCTTGCGAAAATACACAGACTGGTTTCAATGTGAAAAGCTTTTATGAAAGTCCCTTATTGACCACTAGTTTTGACAGGTTAAGAAATAAATAAGAAATTAAGTCCCTACTGCATGATCAAAACTATTCGAGGGAGCTTGATGGCTAAACAGTGATTGCACTGGGAAGGATCAAAGCTAAATGCTTAGTTCACCTAAGCAGACCACAGTGGCACAACACTCATGTGCTTCAGGTGAGGATCTTATATTAGAAGAAGTGCAGTTCAAAGGCATCAGTAAAAATCTCATCTCTTCAGGTTCTCACAGTACAATCACAGCACAAATGTCATCTTGTTAAACATACTGCAGGTGACCATACCTTTAAGAGTTTTTCTCTTCGTTTTGCTACATTCAATTTTTCAGAGAGCTGGCTGAAAGATAAATTGGAGGTTTCAACATCTTCGTGCATCAGAATGTAGGGATGTGCATTACCTTAAAAAAAAACAAACAACAAAGCAGCTGATTGTCACTGCATTTTTCCACAGCCAGCTTCTAAGTACATGCAAAATTAAAAGAAGCTAGGCTTATATTTTTAGCTTCTTTATTTTCTTTGAGCAAGCCTTCATATTAAACAAGCAAGAGAGGCCCAATTTTGTGCTTAGAGACAACACAAGACTAAACCAGCAATAAAGAATGTACATTACTCTTAAAAATAAAAGCCAACCACTTTGCTAGTATTTATGAAAACCAGGAGTGTTAGGCTAGTGTGAATAAATATTTAATGAGCATGGCAGATTAACACATGGTTACTTTGACTCTTTTCTCTTTTTTGTGCAATACAGTCAAACAGTGGAAAATTAATCCATCAATGACTATTTGATTTGAAAGAGAATTACCTGATTATAAAGCTTTTATCCAACAAGATTAGCACCACATGACTCATCTAACATAAAAGACATAAAACCATAGCACTCACATCCAGAACAACCTAAGCTAAACTTATTAACAGAGAATTGTAAAATTAATATGTAACGATTTTGTTTTTAATTCTAGTGAATGATTTGAACCTGTATATTCACAACTTTTATTGGCTGAGTTAGCAGGTTCTACCTCCTAAAGAAAATTTCACAATTTCTTGAAGAGGATAAAGAGAGACCTCAGAAGTGTTGCATTTTATAAATAGATTTTGAAACTGCACATTTGTGTTAACTCTCACGTTCACAGGAAAGTATGATACTGCTTTGAAAGATGTATATTGTAAAAACAGAAGCAACAAAGTCAGAACTATTCATCGATGCAACACAACATAAAAAGAAATAATGTGCAAACCAAAGTACATACCTCTATTAGCATTCAGAGCAGCTAACTGTGATTTCAGTTTTGCAATAATGCTGTTTTGAAGCTCTATCTTTTCCTGCTGTTCACGTATTTGCTGCATGTAGTTTTCTGTCTGCAAAATAATTTAACTAGCATTAATCTTACTCTGTTTTGATGAGGGGTTTCTTCTCTGGCATTTAAAAGCAGCTCTGATTCTGAAGGTAACTATAGTTGTGGACCTCTGTGTGAAAACACAACTACAGTCACCTTCGACAAGTCCCTGTTTTAAGACTCCACTGATTATGGAAAGCATTACAGAAAATAAATCCTGTGTTTCAGTTGTGGTAGTTATAAAGGACAGGATAACTTCTAGGTTAGGATTCTTCACTCAGAGCCATAGAACACATTAGTTTTAAAATTAGAATATTAGTATTCTTCAGAATGCTGGTTAGTTAGTTTACCTATTGAAAGATGTATTTTTCTTCCCCTTTATTTTCTAACAAATTATATAAAAATAAGCTTTCAAAAAGAAAGATTTTCAATTGAAAACAACAACATTGCTTATTCCATACAACAGGTAATTTGTAAATAACTGCCTGTGAACAGAGTTTTCCTGTTTCTCTGAATGGAGTAGATTTGTTTTTCTAACCTAAAAAGCAGGGTGAGAGGAAAGCAAGCAAGCAGCCCCATTCTTCATCTAGCTAATACTCCATCTCATGCTATAAACAGGCCACACAGAGCCTAATAAGACCGCTCACATTTCACCAAAGTGTATAAATATTGTTAGACAGTTAATTGAACAAATGGTCAGGTGGCAGAAAGATGCTAATATTCAAGAACTATTACTTCATGACACAAGCCTAATGTCGGAGTTATGGTAGTGCTAAAAACAAACAACAAAACCTGTGAAGTCCCAGCAAGTAAACTTCAGGAATTCACCGAATTTTTCTGAAATTAAAAGTATGTCTATTACTGAATAGGTCACAACTTGGGATGAGACCAGTTACCATTTTCCTGTCTATTCATAGTTTATCCATATTACTATCCAATTACTAAATCTCAGTCACATTTTAATTCCATACCCCCTACTGCCCAATGTGTTTGTCTGTAAAGCAAGTACGAAAAAAAAAAAATCTACCAGCAAAATTTGTTTTAAAAAGCCAGGTAGTAGTTGTACTATGAGAGTTTATTAAAAACAAACCAAACCAAAACCAAAACAACAACAAACAAACAAACAAAAAACCCCCAAACAGCCAGTGATCAAAGAGCAGTACACTCCAGCAGCTATAAGAGACCTCATGAAGCAGAAAAATCACTGAGAACCAAATTGAAAATGTACAACAGCAATGTCTTGTCAACACTTCTGTACAGAGCACAGACATGACAGCTAAAACAGACAGAAGAGAAGATGCTTTTGACAGCCAGTGTGCACAAATTATTCCTTGAGTCAGATGGCAGCAACAAGTTACCAACTAGAAGATCTGCATGACAACCAACCATCCATCTGTATCAAACACCATCTGGCCGAGATGACTCTGGCTTCTGTGTGCTTGACATGGCTCCCAGCTCTAGAGACTGGCAAAACAAGTGGCCTATCGGTAACTTAAGTAGTAAACTGTTAACAACAGAATGGTGGACAATCCAACAACGTGTGAAGGCCACACAATGAACAGGGGAAGTTACTAGAGTAAAGCACTGTACAAAGGTCATTCAAAACCAAGGAATTTAATAATAATAATTAAAAAAAGTAACACAAACAAACAAAAAACCCCAACTAATTCAACTCTTTTTGAAAAATACTTTTGTTTCTTTCTGAGGAGATGAAATCCAACTACTGCAAGTCTGATTAGGACAAAGATTTGAACTGGTAGTAATTATTTATGAAAGGCTATTTTTTTTTTTTTTTTAAATTTCTGAACCAGAGAAAATGCAGAGAGAAACCTTACAAGCATTTAGTTCACTCAACACTGATGATCTCACACACTTCTCTGTTTTTCTTCCATTGACTTTAGGAAGGCTATGTAACCTTGTACTTGACGTCTTGTTTCTTGGGCAGAAGTTTCTTTCATGCGCTGTTAGATGACCCAGGAGTATTAACTTAACTGGTCTTCCTTCAAATAATTATATTATTCATCATAGAAGACAGAATTTTAAAGATTCCCAAACACTCTAAAATGTGTTGCCTTTTTTAAAGTTAGTTGTAATTTCAGCACGAAATGTATTGAAATGCTGCTTGTGCTTGTCAAGTACAGAAAATGCTACAGATTTGCACCAGCACTGCTGCAACAGACTATGAATAGAGATAAGACTGAAGAGTGGATGACTGCACATGTGGCTGATGATACCTGCTCTGCAGCACCTTGGCTAATTTATTTTGCCATGCAAGAGGACGGCAAGGTTGTGCCCAGATACCAGAGTATTCTCTACAAGAGCTCTCCCTGCTCCACTTCTACTACTGCTGCCATAACATGACACTGAGTATGGTTCATCTGCCCTGACCAGATTCCTGGCTTACCAGTTGTATGGGAGTATCAGAAAGTCCTGTAGCAACAAGAATATTCAAGCTTTCCTACACCAGAGGTTCCATTGCTGGGCAGAATACACAGAATAAAAATAATATGACAAAAGCCAAACCCAATAGCTTTGCAGTATGCTGGCATAGAGTATGAAAAGTCCTACAAGAGTTCTGGTTGAAGTAATGTATTCTACAACAGGCTAAAAATTCAGAGGTGCTCCTTACTGGTCAGAATGTTTCCAGAATCTTTCTTTTACTTCATAATTGGACAATAATTGTACGGTTGATTATTCTTAAAAAAAAAAAAAATCTATACTTATTCTAATAAAATTAAGGTATGTTTGCTGAAAATGTTTCAGCACACAACCTCTGTTGTCCTAATAGGTTTCACAGTGCTTCACATACCAGGGTCTTTGACCTTCACATCAAGTAAACTAGTAATTCATATGGCATATATCCCTATTAACACAAAAATTATTTAATTTAAGCTATTTTCATTAGTAATTGAAAAAGTAATTTTTTAATAAAGCAAATTAAATCTCAGGAATTTAAAAAGTACTTCAAAAAGTACTTCATTAAAGATAGGTAAATTTTATATACACCTTCACTGTTTACATTAGAAGACTTCATTAAGCCTCCAAACCAGACAACATTTTTCTCAGCTTTAAAACCATAAAAAAAAAAACCCAAAACCCAAAAACAACAACAAAAAAATAAGGTCAAAAGCTTGAAATCCACCTACTACAATCACAGCCTAATGACTTACTCTACAGTGTACTGGCCTGGTTTCATAACAGCAATTTCCAACTTTAGCAGATGCACTAAAGTGCGCGTAGCTACAGTGAAACTGAAATCTACATGTACCGCAACCCGCCATGAGAAGAATGGCTTTAAAGATACGTGCAGAACCCAACACGTACTTTTTGCTGTAGTTCTTTCACAGCATAATCCCTATCCATGCATGCTTGTCGATAGGCTTCGTAAGCTTTATTAAGCTGCTCTCCAATGTTTTTGTCCATAGTTCCCAATGTTGTTTCATCACTGAAAAGATGGTCAAGTTAACAGACCTGAAAAGCAATCAGAAGGAAAAAGACAGAATGCTAAGAAATAAAAGTAACGAAAATCATATATAACATGGCTTGTATTAATATCAAATTCAAGTAATATGTGCAGTATGTTTGAGCATTAACCCATATAACAGTTTGAACTATAGCTCTGCTCACTTAACATTTAAGTCCAGAGATGGTTTTAAAAAAAAGCCAAAGAAAACCAGGTTAACTGTGAATCAAAATCTGCATGTACTGAATGTGTAAATGTATGTGTAGTTACAGTGTTTGAGTACTGAGACTTAAAACTGATGTAGATCACTAGTTACCTGATTTTATGACATTTCCAGGAGTTCAATGTTTATACAATTGTGAAATAGCACACAGCATTAAAAAACAACCCAAAATTCAACTTTTGGCATTAAGCAATTAAAAGACATAAGCTCGGTAACATTAGGTCCCACAGACCTATCCTATTCTATGCCGTATTTGAAAATCGCAACACAAGCAGCATTACAAGGTAAATTAAAATATCTTTTATCTAGAAGTCAGTAATATCAACCAGTAAGAATTAGCAAGACTCAGACCCTTCACACAACACTACCAACTTTTTACACTTTGTGAACAATTTCAGTACCAATTCCTGAAACTACAGCTCATGAACTTTGACATATAAGACTACAATGCTGTTAAATGTCAGACTCCAATTCCAAGAACAGAGTGAATTTTGCTAACACAGGTCTTTTGATTCACAGTAATATATGTCATGAATTTTAATTTATCATAATGTAAGTACAGTAGAGGGCAGTTTAGTGAAGTCTCAAAAAAAAACCAACCCATCCCAAAGTACCAGCACTAAGAAAAAAAAATAAAAATCCATAATTCACGTCTGATGTTTAGAGCATGGTTACCTCACAGTACACAGTATGGACAGCCACTATCATCTCTCACAGTCTTCTGGGATTATGCATAAACTACAGATACTTTTAAGGAAAGTGGTGTAGTCAGAAGACGATAAGCCAGGCAAGAAGGGCATGAGGAAAACTTGTCTTGGACTCTGGTCAAAATTCTAAGGATTGCAGCTTGAAGCTTTTGTTTATATTTCCTTGCTCTTGAATATCTTTTGTATCAGAGAGCCTTAATACAGAAATGTGGTTTGACTTTCCTAGAAGGTGCAGTAGAGTACTTACTGTATGAATATCACACCTTTTTGTCCTGCAAACTTTATTTTAATGATGTGTGTGTGTTACAAAAGCAGTTGTATCTCAACTCTGGCATGGCTGTACTTTAATAGAGGCAAAGCGAATTCTTTACCAGCTTGCCATCATTTAGGGATCCTTTGATGTAGCAGTATTTCTGAAATCCAGTTTTAGAAATTTTGTGTAAAACATCTACATTGTTTCACATGAAAGGTTGATTTTGTATTTCTGTAAACACCAACTCAGTAGTTTATAATCTCAGGTACACGCACATTGTCTCAAAGCCTTGTCAGTAAAACAGGTGGCTTCATCTTCTCCCTTCCTCCCCCAAAAGATTATCTCTCAGCTAACTGGAATATATATTCTAATACCTGGAGCACATACTTAAATACGGGGGTAGCCTTTATTTCTGTTTCAAATGAAGGACTGCTTCATGTAGTTCAGTGAATAAAATCACATCTTACAGCTGACTGCAGGAGCAGGTACTAAACTGCAGAAGAGTATTGTTAGAGCTGAAAGTGATTGAAAGTGCTTTCACATCCTTTAAAAACTTGCAGAGTTTGCACTGATGTTGATTTTGTACTTTTCTGAAATTCTCCAGAGACACTTGTAACTATTTACCTAGTAAATAGCAATGTCCTGTACATATAAAAGGTAACTTAAAAAAAATGACTGCAAATGAGATTTAAAAGATTACATTCAGCTTCTAACAGAGTGAAAGGAGTTCACCTCCATATTACTCAAAGTTCATGGAAAAGTAAGGCGTTAATTTCAGTGATACAAATTTAAATTCCAATTTGAAACCCAGTATTTAAAATTTATACCTAACTTTCTGTCTTTTACTTACTGATTGAGACCAGGAGTATTAAAAGTTCTGCTCTCGTGTGGACTGTTGGTACCAAAAGTAATTGATCCAACAGGCAGAACTGGAGTACTGCACCTGGTTTTCTACTTGGTAAGGAAAAATAAGGAGAGTGGTAGCTAATTTATTGCTAGCTCCCTAAAAAATCAAGACTCCATGAAGTAAGAAAGGGACAAGAAAAGTCATTACTAGTGACACTGTAAGGTGGAAGTGTAACTAGAAGAATTGGTCCTATATTGCCCCACGCCCTGTACATGCATTTCTGCTCTCACCTCAACCTTCCCTTTCTCTCAGCACAAGCAGCCTTACTTGTAAACTGTATCAGCAAACCAATCCAGCTTAAAACTAAATGCTAAAAATGTGTTTTGATGTTTTAGTTTTAATGCAGATCAGCTCCAGAGACCAATTCAAATGGCATGATAACACAAAGAAGCCAGTACAGGAGCGCAAAACATTATCAAAAGGCAGACAGTACTGCCGTGTTCAATGGCAGCAGGATTGGCTTTGAAATTGTAACATGAAATTATGGTTATGTAACACTGATGCAAATCTGCACTGCCGCACAAAAGGATACTCCTGTCTTCTCCCATCTCTGGCCATGTATTTTTGCAACTTATTGATACTGGTATTAGCATTTCTATGCTACACAGTTGACTATGCCAAAGTAGCTAAAAAAGCAACAACAAACCTCTTAAAAAAAAAAATCAATCCCCAAATTGAAAGTGGAGCTAGCTCACTGTGAGGCTGCTGGAGCACTACTACCAACACAAGGAGGCAGTGGGAACATGAGACTAGCCGTGGGCAGGACTGCAGCAGTCTCGATTTAGATTGGATTAAGCTACTCTGTAGTCACACCCGGAATTGCCTGCTGCTGGAATAAGTAACTGCTTTTTATGCTATCTCTCTCATATCCAGAACTCCTTGCAGTTAGAAAAATTGGCTCTTTTCCTGCTTCTCCTCCATAGGCATCAATATTTATCAAGGAATTTGCCAGCTGTTCCTTTTCATTTACTTTTCTCCCTACATCTAGTTAGGAGAAAAAATAAGCTCCAATAAACCTAAAATAATAAAAAAAAACCCCCAAACAAATATCCTCACTATTTTAATTAGGCTTAGTTATGTTGTATCAATGCAGCAACTGGAAAATACTCAACCCAAAGTTGACAACCCTGCTCTTTAGCAGCTGACATTCTAGATATGCACTAGATCCTAAAGATTTTCACAATTATTAACAGCAATATGTAGTCAGAACAGATGGAGCAATACAAAATGCTGTGTTCATTGTAACAGGGACAGAATTGGAGGAAGAGATTATCTCCAGAGTTTGTCTGATGAGGGGGCCCTGCAAAAGTGTGTACCTGTAAGTGTTGTATAGCTGGAGCTATGGTAATGAGAACTAGATTTTCATCTTTGAATAAAGGCTTGAACACTGGAAAACAACTGAATATAGCAAATTTTTTAATCAAACTTTAAAGTAAACAAACCTATTGAAACCTGAAGATGCTCTTAAAATACTTGCTTCAAATGAGAAACATTTTGCTGATATAGGCAGGAAAAGAAAGCAGTAATATGAATTTTCTATGAGTCAAATGCCAAAAAAACGCAAACAACCGCAACACAAAAGATTAGCAACATGCTGCTGCGTACATCCTGAAATCCCAGCTCCACAGATCACTAAAGACGTACATGTCAAGTTTTCATAGTGCCTTGGAAAACACCTTAAATTCAGAAAAATAAGGTTTTAGGTAATCATGTGTATATACACAATCATTCGTAATACCCATACCTACCTCTCATAGGTTCATATGAGAACATAGATGCCATCCAGAAGCAAGTACTTCTCTACATATTTCTGCTTTCAAAACAGCTTCTTCAACGGAAATATTTTGTAAGTTACACGGCCATCATCTGGGGAACTGGAAACCTGTTGAGGTAATAATACGTAAGAGACTGAGCTCACTGCACTTTCAGTTTGTGGGCTTTCTTTTTTTGTTTATTATTGTTGTTGTCTAAGGGACAAAATTCCTGTTTTGCCCAACTGTGGGAAGCTCCAGAAACCCAAGAGGCGCCCCTTACGCCACACCAGCGCTACAGCCCGGGGCGCAGAGAGCCCTTCTGCGCTCAGGGAACCGGACGGTAACTACCGGAGAGCTGAGTCTTACGCCCTACCCGCGCCGTTCCTGTCCGTGCGGACAGTGCACGTCTTTCTCTTCCTCCGCTCGCCGCCGCCGCCTCGGGCGGTGGCCACCCGTGAGCGAGCCCGCTGCCCTCCATCCCGCGGCCCTCCCGGAACGGCGGTGGCGGTGGCACCAAGAGCGCCTCCGCGCGCAAGGCACGCATCCTCTGCCCCGCTCCCGAAGCCGGGCAAAGCGGAGCCGGAGGGGGAACCGACGTCCGAAGGAGCGGATGGAGGAAGTGCGGAGGGGCCGGGAGCAGGGGCGGCCGGGGTACCCGCCGCCAGGCGCAACGGCCCGCACCGCGGGCCCCGGGGCCGAGCGCCCGCCGCTCCCCGCGGAAGGGAGAGGAGCTGTTTTAAAAGCGACTCACACTTACGAGCGCTTCACGGAGCCCACGGCCGCCCCCCGCACAGACCGCTCGCTCCAGCCTGAGCACCTTAACCCAGGAACCAGAACTGACTTCCTGTGGTGCCTCTCCCCGCCCCGTGACGGGGCGCCGCGGGGCTGCCCGCTCCGTCGGGCGCGTCGGGGCAGCGGCCGCCGAAGCCGCCGGGCGCCGCCA
>JAAGNO010002421.1:0-14120 GCA_033439905.1 Ceryle rudis
ATATTTAATTGCTATTTTATTAAAGATTTATTTTATTTTAAAAAAAATTGTTAGATCACTTTTTTATTCTGCGGAAATTGACATATTATAATTTTGAGACAAAATGTGACTAAAGAGAGATTAGCAATAAGAAGGAAATTTGTAAAAAGTAATTAGACAAATGAAGTACCTGCTTGGTTTTTCTTCCCATTTCTGTTTTTGAAATATCTGTCTTTCAGAGCATTCTATCTCACTATCTGATTGCCCTTATTTTGCTCAGTTTTGCAGAGAAGTAATCATATAGCACCAAAATCCTGTATCTAAGCTGGTTATCCTGGGGCTTATCATAAACTACAAATAACACTGGTTAAAATCAGTTTTGTGGGAGGAATAAGAAGGCAGCTTCCTTAAGTATCATATAAACATAGGAACTTCCCTTAGCAAATAAGCTCTTCCTACCTGAATATTGAAAACTTGTAAAATAAAACTCTCTGTAAGTTAGCATGGTATCAAGTAAAAGTTCATGATTTCAAATTAAATTAATTCCAATTACTGCTAGGCTAATCCATGTTAATAGATATTAGTCTGTGGATTCCACTTGAACAGGTCTTTTTAAGAATCTGAGGCTTTTTTACCAGATTTTGACAGGAAAGTCACTAAGGTAATTCTTTTCCCTTCAAATAAGCACAAGTAATTCATATAAATATTGCTTCATTTCATCTACTGCAAGACCCATATCCATACATCTCAGTTTTATGATTATGTGCAACTGTACATGATGAGATTAGTCCTATTGATTGCAACTTGTTCTATTTACAGGATGTGACTTAAGTACAGGTAAATATATGCAGCAACAATTTAATATTTTTTATGCATAAATTCAGTTAAAAGTTTAATTCAAATGTTTTCTACCATAAAGTCTGTTTCCAGGAAGCACATATGAAGATGACTGAGAGGTAGCTGACAAGGGGAAAAAAAAAGTCAATAAAGAACAAGCAATTAGATTAAATGATTTAAAAATGAATATGTGCACTATGTTTTACTACTGCATGTTTCCATCTTCTACACTGCAAGCATCTAAGAAAACTCATCATTGAATTCAGTAATTTAAAGTATCATTGTTATAGTTACTTTTCTTCTTACATGTTTCTGTCTTTGAATTATTGGCAGTTCTTCAATTATTACAAACAGCATTTGTTAAATGAGTGATCTGAACTTTTAATCATAACTACTACCACTCTCCTTACAAGGTATTATTATTGCATCTATAGTAAGAGTCTTACAGTTTCATGCAAGAGCTGCCAAAACACTGATTGATTTTTAAAAAATCTAAGACATTCAATAGAATGTTTTAAAATGCTTTAAAAATCTAAGACATTCAATAGAAGGAGAAATCTGTATTTTTTATGTATGATGTCACACATCTACATACCCTCTAATTTGCAATTCTTTTCTAAACTCTTTTCTAAAGAACACATTTACAACTACCAAGATGTCCGGATAAGAAACAAATTTAATATTCATTGCAAAAGTCTTGTATTAGGAAATAAAGCTCATATTAATACTACAGTTAAAAAATAATGAGCTTAAAAAAATCTATAAAATATTTGCAGATGTCAACCAAAGTTACTATTTATCTTTATACAGAATGGTTTATTTATGTTCAGTAAACTTCTACTATAATCTAATTCATATAATTGGAAATAGTATAACTATATAGAGAAATAGATATGATATCATATAAATGGAACAGTTTTATATACATGTTTTTTAAAAAAACACACCATTTTAGTCTGTACTTTGATTCATTTTCTTTAATCAGCTCTAAGGAAAGGAAGTATGTTCTCCCTCATGAGACTTTCTCCCTGAACAATTTCAGAGGAACCACTGTTTGCATTAAGATGCTGATTTTCAATCAGACAAACAAAAGCTGGTTCCTCAGCACTGTGGGCAGGACAAAGAGTACCACATTGTGACTGGCTCGGGGTCCTGCAGTGCCTAGCAATTGGCTGTCACTATCGCTGCTCACTGCCTGCCCCTCAGAAGGCTTTCACTGGGCCATATTCAGGGGAAATAGTTGGAATTACAGAGTTTGAACCAGTCCTGGACGTGCCAAACAGCAGCACAGGCATAGTTTGCCCTTGTTAAAGCCATGTGACAGACCTTCTTGTCTTTCATGCACTTGGCAAGGTTTCCCAGAGAATTTAGCTCATAACTTTCCCAGGGATCAAGGTGAGGCTAGTGGCCTCCTCACCCATCTTAAAAAGGAGTTTTAGTGATGTCTGCTTTACCGTTCACCAGAGAGCTCCCTCAGTTACCAGCTACCCTTGAAGATGATGACAGACAACTTGTGGTGGCAGCTGGGTCCCTCAGCACCCTCAGCTCTGTCCCCTCAAGTCCACTCGTTTGCTGTAATAGTCCCTAACTGGATCATATTCCACTGTGGGTAATCACAATTAAAAAAATCTGGTAACACCACAGCTATGACAGAACAATACCTGTTAAAAGATCAGGTCTACAGAATATTTAGGGTTTGCAATTCTACTTAAAGATCCTGTGACTAGCAGGTAGGAAACCTGTAAATATAAAAGGTGGAATAAGGACAAAAAATAGTTCTGACTGAGTAAGCAGCCTAGTCATTCAAGCAGCTTATAGTGAAGTAAAAAAGATAAAATAGAAACTTGATTTGCAAGCTTATATTTGTGATTTATAAGACCCAGTAACCACAGAGGTCATATCTGAGCTGAGAATGTGTATTGAAAGCCCTTAATGCCCTGTATTGTTCACTGCTCTAATGTTATAAAGTTCTCCTTTGGAAAAAAAAAAAAAAAAAACCCACGTAAAAGCTCAGAAGCCATTTCAGATTTGGCAAGAAAATGGTACTAAAAATTCCTAACTCATTTTGTCTGATCTGCAAAGCTACTGCAAAACCAGTGGTTCCGGAAGTTCCACTTTGTTCTGCGAATGAGCCCTTTCTGGTAAGTTAGGAGCACATGAACAGAACACAACACAGGTGAATTCTATCTATTGTATTTCATGGCTGATTAAAATAATAATAATAATAGAATAACCTAATAATATGAAAACAAACCAACCAACCAAACAAAAACTAAAAAAAAAAAAGTAGGTATTTGTAGGGAAAGACAGTCTTGTCCTAGAATTTATCTTTGTTATAGACTTTTAGAATAAAAGCATCAGTAACAATTTTGACATCTGCAGATGTGTCAGTACTTCAGCTCATTTCAAGGTCCTCCTCACCTCCAGAATGATCCCATCTAGGAGAAATCTCTGAGCTGCACCAAAATGTATGTACTTATGTAATAATTTGTTACATTTTATATAGAAGCTACATAATATACTAAAGGAAACTAAATGTTTTTAAATCATATATAACTCAGCAATACATTCATTCATAGTTCTAATTTTTAAGGAAGTGGCACTATGTGCATATTCTGTCTTTCAGCTATATACTTGATGCTTTAAAGCATTTGTTCCTCTAAGTGCCAAGAATATTTAGGCTGAGTGCATTTCAGATATCAAAAAAGTTATGTCCCATAGTAAATCCATTCACTGGTGGGTTTTTCATTCTTCTTATTTGTGAAGTTGGAAAATAAAGTTGATTTACTTCAGACAGACAGAACATCTCAAACTGGACTTTGAAGGCAAATTAATACCTAAAGAGTTCATGTATCTCATAGCTTTCTACAGGATGTCTCCTGCCTCTGGACTCTTCTTTGTACAGTCCTCTACATTTACACCCCCTCTGACACTTGAGGCAGTACCACATCAGCAGCACACTCTTATGAGAACTGTTAGCATTCTCATCAACTTCAGAGAGAAACTTGAATTTAACTCGCTCATATGGGCCAATTGGGGGTAAGGAAATTTTTTATGATGAGGGTAGTGAGACACTAGAACTGGTTGCCCAGCAAAGTTGTGGATGTCCCCTCCCTGGAAGTGTGCAAGCTTAATTTACATGAAGCTGAGCTAGTGGGAGGTGTCCCTACCCATGGCAGGGTGATTGGAACCAGATGATCTTTAAGGTCCCTTCCAAGGCAAACCATTCTATGATTCTATGATTCTCAAAGAAGAAAGCATTTCTAATGGTGAACAGTGTTTCCTTATCCAGACTGTAAAGCCTATTTAAGTCTTGTACACTGTCATTTGCAGTCCCACATCTCCTTCTCTGTCTGTATGTTTAGTTTCCACCTAAAAAGCAGCATGGAACAGTGCACTTTCTCCATTCCTATTTCAATATACAGATGGTATGTATGACTACTGACAGTCAGAGAATTTAGAACTGAGAAGCACCCCTCACACCAAGAACTTATGATGTGCTCTCCATGAATTTAAAACTTTCTTGTACATATAAGTAATCATATGGCTCAGCTTCATTATATTTTTTGGAGAAAAAGACAGCCATAGAAAGGTTGGGCTCCACTATTTTATTTTTTTTTTTTTTTCCCCAGCCAGAGAAAGAGAAAGGTTAGGAAGCAAGATAATCTTTCTTTAAACCACAACCCTGAGACACCAAGACTTTCAAAGAAATTATGACAATTGTCATGTGCACTGTGAATACATGGACTTGTTTAAATGACTCACTTTCTGGCATGTTGAAAAGATTCTTTCTTGTCAAGAAAGTTTGAACAACTTGTTATAGAATGCTGCAGAAGATAAATGTAACAAATTACCTTGCAAAGTAGCATATAAGGGAATTCCTCTTCCCACAGCAGTCAGAAAAGCACAGCAAGAAGACAGGAAGCAAGCACCCGTTTTTAAGACAAACCCCATTTTTGTTAGATAATTAAATAATTAAATTAAGTAATAATAATTATTATTATAAAAACATCATGTTAGCAGTGTATATTTCACACATACTAAACTGAGATTTATGAGAAGCAGCTGATGTCCAGGTTAATATAGCATATGCCACAACAATGACATAAAAGTTCCTTCTTTTCATCTCATAGAAGTACTGTATATTGCGACATCTGAAAGAAATATCATAAATGGAAATAGTCACAAATTTTAATGTGGAGTTTTTCCATTTAGAAAACCATGATTTATTAAGTCAATCTCTTAGTACAAGAGTGTCACTGAATTTTCCGTGTAAAAATAAACTTAGAACTGTCAAAGTATTTATAGCTTTTTTAATCTATTTTCTTCAGAAGAAAAAGGCTTTTAATATTGAAGTATAAATACATTTACAAAGTGAAGAGTAAAGGTCAAAACTGAGATTAAATGTCTTCTAAATTGCTTCAGCAGAATGCTTTGATTAATCTTTACATATGTTTTTCTTTCTTGCATTTCATTAAGATATATTTCTCATATATTCAGTGTTTCCTTCAAACTCAGAAAGCAACTTAGTTGCTTAAAAATGGGCAACTAATGTAATTATAGAAGCTCTAATATTTTTTTAGATAGTTTCATGGAGTTATCATGTCTGGCAGGTAAGGGGCAGCAGATGATTACCTCAAAAAGCTCTGCATGTCTGCATATAGGCAACTGAATCCTGCATTTTGTGACCCTGCAACCCGAAATTATTTGGTGAACATATGTAAACACAAATTCACATTCAACTATGCCACTTCTTTGACTTTTGTTTGCTTCTTACCCGAAACCAAGTGAAAAGCTTCACTCTCCTTAAGTCAAATGCAAGATAAAGAAGGGAATTTGCAGGAACACTACATAAGTTACAAGAATGTTTCAGCTGTTTGTTTGGGGTTTTTTATAAGTTCATTTTCTGGATCACTAGTGAGAATAATGTAGCTGCAGAGACCAGCATTATAGTGCCTTAGTGCTACAGAATGTATGAAAATCATGGACAAAATGTGAAGAATTTGTTAGTTTTTTTCTTCTCACTTCTTGGAAAAAAAAAAAAAATACAAATTTTTTAAACATTTATTTATTTATTTTCCTGAACAGATGAAGGAGATACAGTGAATTATGCACTAAAAAAAATGCTTCCTCCAGATCTGTTTCATTTGAAGAAATGATTGCTCTGAACCAAAATCCCAGATCTTAATATATATTTACCTTCACTTAAAATAGATTTGCAACTTAGCTACATAGTTTCTAATCTCCATCATGGTTCAACCACACAGTTCTGTATCTCAGACACATGAAGACACAGCACAACTCTGTAGGTCTAACTACATTTGCAAGCTTTATATATCACTGCAATAGTGATATATTCAGAGATATTAACTAGTTTTGAGGTAAGAACAAAATGAAATATGTATTTTCCAAACAAATAAACTGTTCTGTAAATATAGCCTCTTTTCTAGTCAGAACATAGTTTCAACCCTACTAGCATTTGTGACCGGTTTTACACATTAATGAAAACAATGAAAAATGTTGACTGTGAACAGTATATGGGTAAATGCTTGGCAATATGCACAGTTACATCTGTAATGACAAATAAATGCTCCTAAAAATGTACTGTAACTGAAATAACTTGTTGAAGGACTTGAAGGTCAGTATGAGACAAGGGACTTAGTAAATGGAAGAAGTCATGTTGCCCACAGAGCTGCCCTGTCATATGAAGTATTTGCTTCCAGAACTGACTCAGAGACACCTCCTTTCCAACACAATGCATCCTTGATTTGTCAGGAATGTGACACACTCTATTAGAAGAGGATACAGGAAAGTGTCATCACAGAGCAAGTTCTGCTGAGCAGCCTGCAGAAGTGTCACATTTTGTTAAGAACTGCTACCTTGTCCTAGTGTCTCATTACACATGGACAACTATACTGGAAGGTACCAGTTAATGAAATTACTGCTGAAAATGAAACAAAACCTGAGATGACTGCATGACAATACCACATCTGCCCACTTTAAAACGTTACAAAATAAAAGTTTGGCTCAATAAAAATGGCTCTGACTATTTCATCTGGCTTCATTGTAGTATAATTGGTTTTGATGTACTTGTAAATCACTTTAAATGTCTGCTAAAGGAATGTATTAGTTCTGTTGTTTAATTTATGCAAACATGTCTGAATTTACTATTCTCTTTTCCCTCTCCCTTACAATACTATGTCTTTTTAACATCCTGTTATGACTTGTTAGACAAAGACTTCTTCCAGTATTTGCATTCCTTAATTTGTCTTTTCTGGCTTGAATAATCTGAGCCTAAAATGAACTGGAACCTATAGACACAATTCACAATAATCCTGATAAATAAAAAAATAACCGAGAAAATAATGTAAAATATAGGGATTAGGGGTCCATCATACAGTTCTAGTGACACTGAGGTTATTTTACCTGAATATTTTACATAGTTGTTACAGAGGTTTTCATTCTTGTAAGAGGGATCTGTCACTGAGGTATCTGCTAGTTCATACTGAAAACATTCATGCTGTCTTTAGTAAGTAAATGCTAGTGTTACTAGAGTTCCTGAACAAAGTTGCTTTCATTAGCACTGGCTACTCTTTGGAGCATTTAAGCAAGAATGTGACCTCCAGCATCTCTAACAGTGGGATCCTGAAAAAGTATAAGGGAGTTCACTGGTTGCACAAAATGGATTGGTTTGTACAGTCTTCCTAAATGGTAATTTTGACTGGTCTTGGAGAAAAACA
Organism: Ceryle rudis; assembly: GCA_033439905.1. Taxonomy (NCBI): domain Eukaryota; kingdom Metazoa; phylum Chordata; class Aves; order Coraciiformes; family Cerylidae; genus Ceryle; species Ceryle rudis. The sequence goes on from JAAGNO010002421.1 coordinate 7,557, forward strand.
TGAGGCAAGATGAACTATTGGTTTGACTTGGGGGGGCATTTCTTTTGTTCTTGTGATAGGGCCAAACCCAAATCCCCCTAAATAACTTTGTCTTTCCTCTACCCTACCCTTCACTTGGAAGGTTATATGGGACGGGAAGGACAAGCATAAGGAAGAGTTTCCTGTTGAAAACTCAGCACTCAACTACTCAGCAGAAGAGATTCACAAGGGGGATCTTGACTTCACAGTTGAGTGCTTGAAGCACAGCAGCAGGCTTGGAGTCCTGAATCACGCCTCCTGTTTTGTGTTCTACATTTAAGAGTCATTGATTTTAAAACACCTATAGTGATATAGAGGACCGATGCCCATCTGAGTTTCATAGCCACTAGGATAGTTAATAATGCCTTAGGCCTTTAGCTCTGAAGAGAGGAAATGAAGTATTCTGGGACTGTTGTTAAATAACAATACAGATTCTTTAAGTTTTAAACTTGGATCCTACATGCTCAGTTGTACAGAGATAATTTATGACAGTCATAACCTTTGTTATCATCATGCAATTAATTTCATTTTCCCTTTAGCTCAGCACTCATGATTATAACTTTTATAAAGTAGTTTCAGTCAATATTCTGAAGGACCTTGATTCACAAGGGCATACAGGTATGAGAAAGAAGATGTAATGTATCGCATAAAAAAACTCCAGTTGTATTTTTTTTGGTATTGTTTATCTCACTTCCTTTTCTACTTAGTCGAGATATGTATTCTGATGGATTCTTCTTCTTTTTTTGTGTGTCACGTGAAATGGAAGGGAAGTCATTTCACAGTGTACAACATATTTTCACCTGTTGTTTCTCAGGTAATTAATAAAGTTATGCCTATTTGGCATTATTTAGCTTGCTTATATGTTAGTTTGTACTTTCTTGAATAATTCATTATGCTCCTTACACTCATGTAGACAAATTAGGACAGGTAAGGGAGTCTAGGATAGATACATGAAAATGTTGAGTTGCTATCATCTGAGCAGAGGTTATGAAACAAATGTGAAACTCTAGTAAACTAAATATGTAAAAGAGGTGCAGAAATTCAAGATCTTTCCTACAAAAGCTATACACTGAGGAATTCAGAATATTAAAAGTTCAGGATGCAATTCTATTAACAGAAAAGCAATAAGAGAATAAAAGATGGCACTACAGAAATACTACACTGTAATTGTGAGACTAGTGCCGCACAACCACAGCCTTTTTAATCAGAAAGCAATCTACTCTTCCAAAAATACAAAGGTTATCTTGTGCAATGTTGGCAGAATGATTTCATCTACATTCTATTAAAAAACTAAACTAAGCATGCAATGCTCAGTTATTATTTTTGTATTCTCCCATTTTGGTTTTTTCCCTGCCTGTATGTGAATAGTTATAATTTCATTACTTCCTCAGATCCTACAGATCCCCGATAATCCAGACATCATGAGTTGGCTGCTCCAAGACCTTTGATTAGTCCTTCTACTCAGACCCTGTGCATGCCATTGTTGAACCTCATTAGGCTTCCCTCTACCCAGTTCTTCAGACTGTCCTGGTCTTGCTGAATGGCAGCACAGCCTTCTGGTATGCCAGCCACTCCTCCCAGTTTTGTATCATCAGCAAACTTGCTGAGGGCACACTCTGTCCCTTCATCTAGGTTATTGATGAAGATGTTGAACAAGACTGGACCCCATACTGACCCCCAGAGAACACTAACCAAGATCACTAACCAAGATATTTCAAACAGGCTTTCTTGGTTTGTGAGTAGCAAGTCCAGCAGCGGTTCATCCTCGGTTAGCACATCTGACATTTGTATGAGGAAGCAGCCCTCTATATATTCAAGGAACTTGATGGCTACTGTATCGATCTTCCAACAAATACATGGGTAGGTGAAGTCACCCATAAGAACCAGGTTCTGTTGTCCTGAACCTTGCTTAAGCGAACCCAAATATTGCTTCATTTGCCTTATCATCTTGGTCTGGAGGTCAGTAGCAGATGCTTACTGTAAGATTTCCCCTGAAGACGAACGCTTTGCTCTTGACCCAGGGGCATTTGACAGGGCTTCCATGATCACCATAGCTGACTTATATACATTCAAGGCACTCCTTAACATAGAGTGTAATACCTCCATCTCTTCTTCCCTGCCTCTCTTTACAAACCAGCATATCGCCATCCATCATGATCCTCCAGTCATGTGAGTTGTCATATGTTTCAGTTATTCCTATGATAGCACTTTCTGACTGGGTGGGGAGCTCCTGTTTGTTGCCCCAGCTGCATGCATTGGTATACATACATTTGATCTCCTGTTTCTCATCTTGGGAGGCAGCTAAGGAATATTTGTTGCTGCTCTGGTTGGCCTGGCTTGTTCCCCAGTTGGTTGTAATGGTGTGAGCATTGCAACTTTGGACCCCACAACCCAAGTCCTTTGGTTTAAAGCTCACCTCACCAAGCTGCCAAAGATAACCTTGCCTCTTCTAGACAGGTGGATCCCATCCCTCCCTAGCAGGCTATAGTCATTGTCATAAAAGTCAAAACCTTCATAACAGCACCAGCCACAAAGCCAGAAGTTAATTTGCATTATACATCTATTTCTGGCTTCACCCTTTCCTCTACATGGTAAAATGGAACAAAAAATAACTTGAGTGCCAATACTTGCACCCACAGGACTTTGTAGTCTTCCTTGATTCTGCCTAGGTTCCATGTTCTTGTGTCATATGTGTCCACACTAAAGAGTAGCAATGGACAGTAGTCTGTGCTCTTGACAAGTTGTAGCACCCTTTAAGCAGCTCCTTCGTCCTTAGCTCCCAGAGGACAGCATAGCTCTTGTGACTCCCTGTCAGGCCAGCAGATGGGCACTTCAGTGACCCTCAACAGAGAATCACCCACTATAAGCATCTGTTGCTTCCTTTTCACTATGCACTGTGTGATGCAGGTACAGATTCTCCTTACAGACCTTGCTCATGGGTGTCTAGAGTTGTTAAAGTGTCACATCTGGTTTTGGTTGTAATGCTGGAGGGTGGGGACTGAAGCAAAGTCCTGCTTTTGTGGGTCAGCAGGGTCCAAGGTGCCTCATTCTCTGTGTCATCCACCACAGGAACATGGTTCTGAAACCACTTATCTATACCCATCTAGGATAGTCTAATACTGCACAGACTTCTAACTGTTTCTTGTAACTTGTCCACCTAATGCAACATATCACCAACCTGTGCACAACTCTCACGAGTACTTAAGAAGCACAGAAGAAGGTTTAGGCACTCATTGTAGCCTACTGTCTGTACTGAAGTTTCCCCTTCCTTATCAGCTCCATCTGGGTGGAAATGTCAGACATCTTAGGGGCTTTCTCTGTAGAAACACTGGTTTTAACTCTGAGATGAGTGCCCACCATTATGGTAGAGACCTCTTGAACTGATAGGGTGACTGTACCCTTCTGTGCAACCTGATACACAACCTGCTGCTTCATACCCTGGCTGACACATCACAGTCTGGTCACAGCAACACTGGCTACTCACACTCCCCCAGTTGCTTTTAATAACGATGGGGGTGGCTGCAGTTGCCCTGTCAACAGCCAAGCCGTGTCAGCAGCTCCTGCGAGAGCTGCTGGCTCATGGATGATCTCTCCACTCTCCTGGCACTTTCCTGCCTTGTGAAAAACCCCCGTGCACCAGCATTTGCCACTCCACTGCAGTATAGGGCTGACCCTGGAGCAGATCCTCTCAGCAACTGCCTGCTAGGTTCTATTACTCACTTTCTGTCAAAAAATCAGTGATCTTTCCTGATGAACTGAACCTTTATATCAAAGTAAACAGGGTTAGCAGAAAGCTGGCACTCATGTGAATTCATGGATTACTAGAAACTAATAATTATTTCATTCTATGTTCAATATTTCATTCTATACTCAATATATTAGGAAATGGGGTTTTGCACTCCTTAGTTTTAGCTAGTTTGAAAAAAATGGCATGAGAAGAGGGAAATGCTCACTGTTAAAATCCCCGTGGAACTCATTATAAAGGCGAATTGATTACAATACTAGAAAAAAAAAAAAAAGAAAAATTAAACTTAAACCAAAAGTGAGTATCACATAGGTTTTGGCTTTATGCTTTAGGGCATTTTTAATAAGCTTTTGTTTCTTTGCATTTTGAATTTTTTTTTTAATTGCCCATCATTGAAAATATATTTGTGATGCCAGAGAGATTCCAGAAAACAGCAGAAAGACTGAGACAAGTGTGACAGAACTCAACCAGTTAAACTGATATTTTGGGGAAAAAGTGGATTTTCTTGCTCTTCAGCAAAACTTCTATTTGGTAACTCTAAAAAATATGATCCTTAATGCAGTCACAATGTCAAAATATGAGGAAAAAAAATGAGAAAAAGAAAATAAAGGTCCTGTAGAATATTCCAAGCACAATCTAACTCTTCAGGTGATAAGGGTGAAGTATTTACAAAATTTTTTTTTCTGTTTATAACCTTGGTTACAAAGTCTTGGACAATTGGCTCTATGTGACCCTACTTGGGCAGAGTGGTGGGGCCAGATGACTGTCAGAGGCCCTTTCCACCCTCAACTATTCTGTGATTCTGTCGTTAAAAACTTTACCATCTGTGTTTTACACAAGTCAATAATCTATGAAAATAATTTTATTTCTCTTTAAGTTAACTGTAAGGACAATTCAGAGGGAAACCAGATTTGTGTAATTCATTTTGTTTCTTCAGAAAGGAGTACCTAGGCAGCGTTGCTGAGCTTCCTTTGAAGATGCCTATCAACTCCATAAAAGATGAAGTTTGGTAGGGTACAAGACCAGTGTTTTCAGTCTGGTAGAGCAGTGAAGTATTGTTCAGCAAAGTGAAATAGTTTATGAATGCTAGAATCTCCCTGCCCCATTCCCTTGCCTCAAAATAACTTTACATAAAGAGATTGCTGAATTGCAGCAATGTAGGAAAGGTGAAAATCAATCTTACAATGAATCTATATGATCTCTGGAAGCCAAGCACAACCCTCATCTGCCTTCTTTTAAATTGGAGTCCAATTTTGTAGGCTCAGACTGCCCACACACTGTCTTGCTGTTGTTAACATAATGATTTCACAGGCTAATGCAATAGGGAATCTTTATATTCAATATATATGTAAGCATTTAATCAATATGTGAAAAAAAGTAAAAATACTTTGACTCAAATGATGGGTTTTTTTCTTATGCAGATTACCTTTTCAAATCAGCCATGGGAACATTTTGCTTAGTTTTAAATTATTTGTTCATTGCATATAAAATGTTATTCATTACACTGCATTAGTTACCTGGTTATGAATGAAGATTTTAATATGCTTAGACATATCTATGTGTATTTTTTTCTTTTTTGTTTCCTATCAAAACTGGTTCCCGATTATCACTAAGTGAACCAATGATAAATAAGATCAGATTATACTCACACACCAAGAATGTATTCTGTTTAATGTAGTAGAGTATTAACTCTTGTTATAAATCCAGGTATTGAAGGAGTTTATATAAGTGCAAAACTAAGACTCTGATGGTCAGATCTAGTGGACCAAACATAGATCTCAAGTGCCATTTGAGCTGCTTTGGGATATTCTGCCTGGTCCACAGACACTTCTTTAAAAGGGTGTGGGCTATCCATAGATCACATATCAACCAGCCCTGTGTAGATAGCTGAAATGTCCATGAGTATCCAAAATAGTACTTGGTGCCCATCTCCAGGCACTGAAAACTTACTCCAAAGTTATTATTCACCTAAGTGCCTACCTTCCCATTGCAGTCAAATGAGAGCTGGTATCATTTCACCGGTTGGATCATTCTATAGACTCTATTGGCTACAAAGTAGTTGATAAGACATTGGTCACTGGCACCATTTGAAATACAGTGTTATTCAACCCATACTCTCCCAGAAAGACATGGAACATCCATATATCTTGTGTAAGATTTGCCAGTGTGTGAAATCTCAAAAGGCACCAAAAGTCTGTAAGTGGACACCTGAATTGAGTCTAAAGTCTTCCACAAATACAGTGGCATCTTGGATAGTAGCTTACAAGTGGACAAGTGTCTAACTCCACTTTGCAACTTGTCCACATCGACAATTGTTTTTTTCACAGTAACAGCTGTTTTAAAATCAAGGACATTAAATTTAATTTCCCTACAGTGCATAGTGCTTGTGTTAATTCTGTGCAGTCACTGGCTAGCAAGACTCTATGAATTGAAAACAGAGCGTCAGTTGATATTGCACAAAATATCTAAACGACAAAAATATAGTAGTATCAAATACAAAATATATTCAAAACTGTTAATAAAAATATCTCTATTGCAGAAGAAATCTTCCATGTAATACAATCTGAGATACTGTTGATTACAGATCTAAGATTACAAGAAACATTAAACCATAGAGACCTTCTCAATTACTTTGCATTAAAATTCACAATTACTTTGCCTTGCAGTCCCTATTTATAGTTTATGGCATTTGTTCTTACCAATATATCTGTTGTATCAAAAGCCCAATAGATAACTTTAGAAATACTTTGGAAATACAACATGATCAGTAGTAGTACCAATTTTAAAATCTTTATTATCTT
>JAAGNO010002421.1:35812-48196 GCA_033439905.1 Ceryle rudis
AAATTTTTTTTTTTTTTTCCATACTGGAAACAAACTGACACTGGCAGCAATAAGAGAAGCACACATATCAGTACCTGTTTTCAGGACTGTTTGCATTGGCATTAAATTATGACAGATGAGCTTGATTTCTAAAATGTATTATGGACATTTAAAAGAAATGTTAATCACTTCTGAAAAATCTATGCCTTATTATGAAGAGTCTAATGTGCTTCCTTGGAATTAAAACTTTTATGTCTCCATTCCTTTAATTTTTAACAGTGTATGTATATTGGGACCTCTGTTTCTCCAAGTGATTCAGATGCTACTTCCGGGATGAAAAATACAAATAATCTAACATAATTTGATGTTTTAAAAGTAACATTCATTTTTATATTAAGAAGAGATAGGTTTTTTCATCAGTCATAGAAGCAGCATGTTACACATTTCTGACCTTTTGTAACAAAATTATATTCCTCTGTTTATTGGGAAGACCAGAAATAAAGAACAGTGGTATGGTATTTAGGGGACAGAAAATTGACATCTGGATTAAACTAAAACTACAGTTTTTGACTCTCCAGTAATTTCTAATGAGAAGCTATATCTAAACACAGTGTACTGACATTGTGGTTTAGCATTTATATTTTCACTCCACCTAGCATTGAAGTTCTGTGTACCTGCTTCAACAATATAAATTGTTATATTGTTATATATTGTTATATATTTGCAGCTCCATAAAGCATGGAACCAGTAAAAAGATAAAAATCTTCCCTCAGTTGACTTTTAGATATTACAATAAAAGAAAGCAGATAAAGATGGACAAGGAGATGAAACCAAGATGTTTTAGCAATACAAGCTTGTTTACATGATTAGCTGTTCCTGCTGTATGAAAATACTTTTGCCATATGATAGAGAAGGAGCTGGGAGGGCTAAAATGGCTAACGGATATTTCCCAGTATACACCGATTCTTTTTTTTTCCTAAAATATTATTTTCCCCTTGATTTCCATAACTTTAAACTATAGAGTAGGTGCCATTTTGTACCAAAAGGATGATACAAGCGACTGCTACTGTCTACATGGAGGTAATACCTCACAGAATAAGAGGTGAAAAGATGAAAGCCTGAAGTATACATAAAGACTGGAACTAAGGGAGGGGTTTGGACAAGCCTCTTGCGTATTTTACTGCATGCTCACTTTTGTTAAAAGGCAAGTCTTCAGGGAGTACCTCAATAGTGCTAACAAAGTCCAGCCCCTCATATAATTGATTGAGAAAAAGGCAGCATCCTACTTTGAATCATCCTCTGGAAGAAACTAACTTTATGGATGAAATTAGCACCAGAGAACCCTTTGTCTCTCTCCATTGACTATTAAAGAAGAAATGAAGATCAGTCCCTCTAAGTACAAATTAATCCTTAAGAAAACCTTTTGCTTAATTGAATCATGCCTCTAGATGATGTCACATCACAGGACAGTTCTTCAGTGGTTCCTTAAGCAGGCAGCCCTGTGTGGTAGCTGTCTCTAGGGACAGAGCTGCAAAGACAGGAGGTAAAGGGAACAGTTAGCAAGCTGTATCATGGTTACAAAGAAAAGGAAAAACCCAGGATTTTCAGAAGAACAACAGCATTCTTTGGAACACAGGACTCATTTAGAACCACAGGAATTTTCTTGCTTCAGATTGTTAAGCTTTTCTGCAATTTTATTCCAGCTATGTAAAAACAAGCAGGACTGTGAATGGATTTTTTCTAAATAACTAGCACTGTACTGAATAAACACGTGATTTATATTTCCAGTGGATCAAAGTAAATATAAATTAATTGCATAGGCTTATGGATAATATTGTCAAAACAGCTGATAATCTTAAATTTGTGTCCAATACAATTTTATGAACTTGGAGCTCTGTGCAGGTAGGTTTTGTTTTCCTAGATGTTTGGAAAGTTTAAAAAGTTCTGCTTTGGTGGTTGTTTTCTTCTGATACAGCCAGAATCAGATACATTTCTACTCAGTGATAGAAATAATTGCAAATTAACTGGACATGTACTCCACTGCACAGAGAAGTGAAAGCAATTTTTCTCTAGTGCATTTGTTTCTGTGTTCACATGAAAATACAGAAGTAAATGCTTGATGTCCATAACCAGCCTCCTTAATCATCTGTGTCTCTGAGACATACACAAAATATTTTACACATCATTTTATCTGTTAGGCTTACTTTCAGAAAATAAGCATTTCACTATATAACAAGGTCACTTGCATAGAATTCTCCATATTTGGTTAATCAATGCTACTGTAGGCAAGCTTTAAAGTAAAAAAAAAAAAAAAAAAAAAATCACCAGATCATTATATTAATGGTTCAACAACAAAAATATATCATTACTGGCAAAATTTGGAAATTTTTTGTTGCCAGTACTTCTAGTCACCTGCTGTGGGAAGCAGAAGCAAAATTATAAGCCCACAGCACTTAAGGATCCAGTTTTAGACTCACGATTCCACATCAGCTGAGACTCCTTGCTGCCCGGAAATTAACTTCTCTCTCTGACTGAGAACAGGATTTCATGCTGACATCCTGAAGTGATCCTATTGCTCTTTTTTGCTCAGCTCTATTAGCAAGATAACGTTGTGCCCAGAGAATAAACTCTTGCAATATAAGTTGCATTCACAGCTATTAAGAACGCAATTATACCTATTTAAACTCTAAAATGTACAGGGGATATATACACTACAAAATTATTACTAATATACTTTTGATATTAATTATCTAATAAAAGACCAAGTAAATCACACTTCAGTCTTAAAACATGTAAATGATAAAACTAATGATACTAAAAGTTAATTACAATTATTTAATTGGTGTGGGACTTTTTATGTTATGCAGTTCTTTCTGTTCCTCAGCGCATCCCTAATTTGCTTATAGTGGGATGTTTGCACCTTCATCAGCAGGAGAAACATTGTAGCAAACTAGAAAAATATATTTTAAAAATAATAGGTGTGGCTGGAATTCAAATCCAGACATCACTGTCTTCCAAATCTGTTCTTTAAATGACATGTGTGTGTGTGTTTGTGTTTTATTTAGTCCAAGAGTAAACATACTCCTACAACAAATCTTAAGTGAAAATTTCAGTTATTAGCAGCTGCAGTTATTAGTTACTGCTTATACTTTGGGCAGTATTGTGAATTTTCCCTGTAACTGTCTAAATTTGACTGGAGTTGATCAGTTAATCCAAGTGTGTAACCATGGATAAAACTGCGAAGCCTTGCACATCAAAAATCATCCTCCTCTAAAGAGATAATGTTCATAATTAACTGATTAAACTAAGATCAATTCACTGAAATTTAGCACAATGACATTTTCTGAGTTTATTCATGGACATTGATTTGTTTATCTATCTCAAACATCTAATGACTGCTCAATTTTTAATTAAACAGCATTTAAATAAAGGAAGTAATTTTTAGACTGTTAAAAGGAAAACAGTGGGCTAAATACCAATTTCACTGATATAGAAGATACCCATTGAAATCCTGCTATGTCTGTATCAGTGTAACAGGGAAAAAAAATAAGACAATAAGGTTAGACATAAAGTATGCAGAAGAGGGATATAATGTGATATTTGATTCTTGACTATTTTATCAGATAGATTGCTAAGCCAAAACAAGAGATGAAATGACCATATCAAAAGTAGTAGTCCATCCCATTTGTAAATTCATATGTTAACATTTATATTGCAATCACTTTATTTCTTAATATTAAATGTTTCATGGTGTATCTTTAACAATCTTTAAAAAGACTATATCAAAGCTCTTTCTGAATATCTTTTCACAACAGCCACAAGCCACTTTTTAAGAATTTATGAGAACAAAAAAAAGCAAAGATAATAAAACCTGAGCATCTCTCAGTAGAGATGAATAACAGTTAAGGTAATGTAACAAACATTACATTGAACTACGTAGAAATTCAAGTGGTCTCATGCTGAAAACACTCCGAAATACATGACTTTAGTCATATTTCAGTCTCTACTGAACTACTCAATAATGGCAGAAATACTTCCTTTGGTATTATTGTAGGGTACCAATTCTCATATGGAGTCAAAATAATCAGGACTATTGCTGACGTGAACATAAACCATTTACAAGAAAACATAGCCATGCACATCAAGCAATGGTGTTCTTATAAAGGAGGACAATAATGGCATGAATCACATCTCCAAACCATGATTCAACTCATTCTAATACAAATGTCAAAACCAGCTGAAGTGAATTCATTCTACAAGTGTCCAGCTTGGATTTAGACATCCAAAATTAGGAAGGATATTTCTCATCCCATGTGATTGTGAAACAAGTTCTATTTAGGATGTTCCTATTGCTGAGTATCTACCAACGGGGAAGCTTTCCTTGGTAGTGCAACATTTTCTCCTTATGGCTAGGATACATCTCACTTAACTTTAGATAACTACAACTGAACTAGTTTGCAATGCTCCCTTTAGAGTTAATAGAGATAAATCGGCATCTTGAATCAGACTCATTGAAGACAGTCTGGACAACTAATCAAATGCAGACATCCAAATTCACTTATTTAAATACTAAAATATATTGCTAATTCTAGATACAATGCTTTCAGTGACAATCAAACACATCTCCCTTTTTTCTTTTCTCTCCCTTCACAATTTTTATTCCTCACTATATTGTGAAATACTTTGCAGTCCTAATAAGAGTGATTAAATACTAGTTTAAGTAGATAATCAATGTCTGCTAAGACAGGTCACCTTATTAAAGAGAAATTTAATTTTAGCCACCTGAAAAAACTGCGACATGGTATATAATAAAAACTCAGAGCAGTTCATCAAGGTCAGGTTCAGAAAAAAATTGTATCAGGTCAATCAAGAGCAGAAATAACTACACACTAACAGTCAAAGTAAAAATCAGAAGTAGGTGTTGTTTATGCCTTAACACAGGCACAGCAGGACTATGTTTTATGAATCTCTTGCTTAGCCTTAAATGATCTCCTGACTTGGCACTTAAATTATCCAGAAAGAAAAAATGTTTGTATAAGAGGGTTTTTTTTCTTTTTGCAATGCTAATGGTAAGGCCCGTACTGAGAAATAATCAGTTACTTCAGGTGTATACATAAATGTCAAGTGTTGTCTTCCTTTCTGACTCGTGGAGGCTCCACTTTTCTTTCTTTTTTATGACTTCATGTATCATCTGATCTATTTCTTTAATGATGCCAAATTGATGAGAAGTTTTCCCACCTCTGATGTACAGGAGTCTCCAGAGGAAAACTCTCTAATGATCCCTAATCTATATTTGGTAATTACACCCCAAAGGACAGATAAGCATTTGTGCACCATGAAACTGGACAAAACTGGAAATTGTCTTTGCTCATAATGCTTGTGGAAAATAATAATACTACCAAGGGGACCTTGAGCAGATAAAGGGTGGCTCTAGGGGCTAACATGAAAGGTTACTCAGAGAGTATCCTCCTTGATCCTAATGGTCAGAAGGAAAGGATTGGATCACAGAGGATGTGTCAGAAAGTCAAGTCACAGCTGCTCAGCTGGGGTTCACTGTCAGGTCTTTGTCTGCTCTGACCATTGAGCCTTCTTCAAGGGATGAGAACTTCTGCAGAGAGGAGACAAGATTCACCCAGTGAAGGCAGAAGGCAAAATTATAATTACCAGCAGGGCTGCTGATCTATTGTGAAAGACTTTAAACTAGTCTTGGGAGGGAAGGAGGCCAGAAAAAAAACCCAAAAAACCAAAAACAAACAGAGAAATGGAAAAGAGTGGTCTGGGTGTGTGGTAGTCATTGCAGGCCTTGGCTGTTATCACCTTGAATTGGAGGAGTTTAAGATCCTGGGAAGAATAAGGTGTAAGAGCCTGGCTATAAGCGTGCCTCAAACCTTGTGTGGTAACAAGATCTAGAAAGACCTGTCTGGAGGGGAGAAGTGTTGATTGCTCCCAATGTCTCTGTGACACACACACCCTGACACACACACTTTGTCTCCTTGCAGATATGCTTTAACAAAAGGAAGAGAGAAGTTCTGCAGAGGTGGGACTCTGTCTTTTCATTAGTTAAGTGCTCCTGCTGATTGTGCCATGGGAGAGGTGGATGGCAGGTGCCACGCTACCTCTAACTCATGGGGCTCATGCAAATCAACACCAGTTCCTGTGGAAACTGGGAATGCCACCCAGATATCTCAAGGGTATAAAGAGACAGAAAAATATTGATCTGTGTGCACCCACCACCGAAGAACTGAAGGCTTCGACTGATCCAGTGAGACGTCGCTGGATCCACAGCTGGTGAGAACCTTTTCTCTTTATCTTTCTCTCTTACTCACTCTCTCACTCCCCTTACCTTTTCCTCTTTTCTAATAACTCTTTCTTCCCTTTGCTTGAAATTTAGTCACTCCGTAAAATAATCACCTACAAAAATAACACCTTTATCCGTACCGTTTGTTGATTGTTTCATTAGGGAGAACTAATAAGTTGTTTTGTTATTGTTCCTCGGAATCACTGTCATGACTCTGCTGGCCCGTCGGCCCTGCCGTGCAGGGACAGCCTCTTTCGGGGATCACAAAGATTCGCCTCCCTCCTTGTCCACTGAGTGGGATGAGACATAAGGAAACCAAGTAGCCAAACAAAATAAATGAACTTCATGTGACCTGATTGACTTGTTCAGTTAACTTGTAGGCAGTGGTAGCAATTGGAGGATATCTTGAAGGGCAAAGGAGCCCCAGAGAGTTGTTCAGCCATCAAGGACAACTTCCCCAAGGAAAAAAGAATGATTCACTCACACTTTTAGTTGAACTAAGGCAAAAGTTATAAAAAAAAAATTACCTTTTTGTCTCTGACCTTTGTATAATCAATGTTTTCCTAGAATATCTGAGTAGAAGCTTTTAAAGGATGAGAGGTGGAAGAGAAATGTTTTCTTGAACCCAGCTCCTGCTCCTATAATTTATTTTCATAGGGAGATGTATCCTATCTGTGCTTCTACCTGCAGAGTGACCACCTTTATACGGATTTCCATGATACAGAGTTGTATTAAGTGGTAGACCCATTTCCTTTCAAACTCATGTACAGATGGGAACTGCAAATTTTCTAAATTTAATGCCTGGAATAACAATATCTTAAGTCACAGAATAATGTGGTCATATATGCACTAGAATACTGGTATCTCCATCTTCTTCCTTCCCTTGCCTCCAACATCTCCCTAATGTACCCTTTTATTTCTGTATACTTTAGTTACATTGTTACCAAGGAGCAGACTTTGTCTGTTTTTAGTAGGCAGAGGATGGGATAGGCAGAAAAGACTCAGTTTCTACAACAATCAGACACATAAAATGATTTTTCATAAAGTTACTGAGAGGAAATATTTGAACACGTTTTAGTATCATCTCATTAGTAAAAGCATGATAAGCAAAGACAACTATGGGCTCTTGTTCAACAAGTGAATAAAATAAAGGCAGATGGCAATACATTAACTGTAGCATGTTTGTTCAAGGCACCCACTGCCAGCTGAGCTCACCGAAACTTCCAGTACTATTTTCACCTTCATTGCCACATGCCACCTTGTGACTTAACGCTGAATCACAGCTTAAAATCTAGTAAGACTGACTGGGAATTATGCCATATCAAGAGGACATTCTTGTTTCTGAATGTTTAAGGATGCAAAACTGGCCATCGAAACAACCAAAAGCACAACTTCAAGCACAGCTTTACTTCTGAGTGCAGTTTCTCTCGCAAACTTCCAATGACAAAGAAGCAAAAAAAAAACCAAACAAAAAAAACAAAAAAAAAAAAAAAAAAAAAAAACCAACAAACAAAGCCAAACAAACAAAACAGCAAAAAACAACGGATGTATCTGCATGATCCAAATTTTGTCTTCCATTGTTTGTTCCCATGAAACTGAAATATTAAACCAGAGATCAGGTCATTCTAACATTAAAATAAAATTAAAAAAAAATGTAAGACAGCATATTTGTCAAAAGGTCAAGCAAAGAATTCAGTTAATGTATAAAAATAACAAACATTCCATTCTTCTGACTTGGACTTCTTGAACATTTTAGTTAACTTTCATATTTTCAGCTTTGTTTTTATTCACATGATTTCTGGGGGGTTGTATTTTTATTTTCTAAGAGAACACAGAAAGTGGAAGCAAGCATCTCCCTGACTGCAATCTAACACCGTGTTACAGAGATATTGTGATTTTTGAACACGACATCACATTTCTTACATAGAATACTGAGAGTATGTCTTTGTCTCAGAAATTAGAGATCTTTAAGACATTATTTGAACTGATTTACCACTAACAGCAGTCCTAGAAACTCACCAAAATATGTAATTATAATAGCTTTAAAATCAAAACTTTTGTGCTTGAGCAGACACTTCTAAGAAGAGACGTGGTGTTCTCTGAGGATTCTTCCTTCTTAGGAAACAAAAAAAATATACAAAATGAAACTATGGGGTACTCATGATGCTTATCAAAATACTGTTTCGGCTTTCTCTCAAGTGTATTTTGATTGAACACTGTCTGAGAGGTTCTCATTACACAAGCAGTCCAGACATTAGAGATTCAGCATGACTTTATGTAATGCAGATCAGAAAGCATTTGATGGCAACTTAATATTTGAAATGCAATGAATAATTCACTATGTGGATCCAGAACATCATTCTCTAACTTGCTACATTAATAAAATTAAACTGCAAAGAAGTATCATCTCAAAATGAAGCAGGATACTAGACCAAATCAAAATGACATTTATCATACAAGACTGTTAAAAGATCTTGTAAATGAATACTGGAATGTATTCTCCTTTGAAGGAGGGTTACTGTGTGACTGATAACATAATAATTATGCCATGTTTGCCTATAGCATTTTTTTCATCTGATAACTCTTGACCTCTTTTCCTAGAAGAAACTTCCCCTAATCTGCATCAGGGAAGCTGAAGTCAAAAGAAACAAAGGACCAGTTAATGATTTATCTGTTGCCTTACTCAACCGCAACTGTACAGTTTTCAACACAGCCTTTCTTTTCAACAAGATTTAGGAATTCAAATCTAAAATATATTTCCTTCTCTGTGGTCTTTTTTTTTTTTTTGTCTTTTTTTGTTTTTTTTAAGGTTGATACATAGCATGACTCCACAGTTTTAATGCAACAAGGTATTCCCCTGCCCAGCAGTCGAAAGCTTACGGAGATTTCTGGCTGCATTCTATAAGCAGCAGTACCTATAGTCCTATCCCATGTCAAGATCAAGTGTAATTACATCTGCGAATTTGATCACTTGGTCTGTTTGCACTGGATGGGGCCAAACAAAATTTCATTCATGATAGTATTTAAACTACAGTCTTTCTCACTTATGAAGTCTAAGATTTACAGACATAATTCAGACATGTAATCCTGACATGAACTGAAAAAGTCTCAAATGTCAAAACAGAGCATATTTGTAGTGCTGATATTACATGAAAAGAAACCTGGACTAGTGCTACAAACCTAGTCTGGTGCTTCATCACTATTTGACAGAGCAGGGGAAAGGTGATTTTGGGTAGGCTTAGGCATTGATAGCAGAGACTAAAAATGCTGTTTTAATTCAGGAACTAAATGTTCTTCTATGACTGTTGGTTCTCCTTCAGTCTGTCATGGATATCAGCCTTGATAAATGGGAGGATGGGAGTGATTCATCCTTCCTAATGCTGTGCACTACAGCTGACCTCAGTCTCTCCTGAGACTTCCCAGAGTCTGCTGAATTTATTGGTATAACCTATGTCTCCTAACTAAAAATTTGAAATAATTTTTTACTACAACTTAAATATATTATATGTGATGTCTGAGAGGGTAATGAGGGCATCTGTTGCAAAGGGAATCTGCCTTTGAAAAGCTATGTGTTCATTTGGTGTTTGTGAAGGGAATCTGCCTATGAAAAGCTTTGTGTTCATTTGGTGTTTAAAAAACATCTGTTTTACAGGGGAAGAAGGAAGTGCACAGTGTAAGACACCACAGGCTGTCAGTGCTGTATTTACTAGACAAGGACAATGCCAGTCAAATTTTAATGATAACCTATTCTGGTTGAAGCTAGACAGAACATTTTACTCCAGCTTCTTTGCAGGTGTGGCAGTTTGGAGAAAATCTCTCAGGGTTTGGCAAAGTAACTGAGTTGTTAATAGTGGCTTCCAGAAATCCCAAGGAGGAAGAGGAAGAGAAGGGTTTGTGGTTTAATAACCAACACTGTCAGGACAGTAGGATCCTTAGCTCCTTGAAGGATACTTACCTAAACATTGGACATTTTTTCTAAATGGTAAAGAAATTGTGTCAACTGTTGCTTGGGATAGGTTATGGTTTTGATTGTTAACTTGATGCACTGCATCTGCTGAGCATTCCCTGTGTGTCATGTCTCCCAGCCTCAGAAGGAAGAAGGATGATAATCCCTGTGATAGTGTGAAAGTGCATGTTATATCTATCAAGGAATCACTGCATTGGCCTAAAAGGCTTTCAGAACATTTACAAATGGTTAGGAAGTCAATATCATGATTCAGACAACCTGTATTCTCACAAGTCCCAAAGAAGAACTGCATGTTGTCTACACTGTCAAGGAAAAGAGGCACACATAAGCCCTGGCCACTGATTATGACACCACGTAACTGTAACTCCCCCCTAGCTCACTGTTCAGCTCTCCCAGCTAGCTTTTTCCAAAATTAAACCCGTGTGATAAAGTCAATTTTCAAAAGCATAGGGACTATGCCAGGATTGCTTTCCTTCACTACACCTCCTCAAAGACAACCCAAGGACGTCTTTCAGTCTCAAACATACCCGAAGACCCAAGGTGTGCAACTAACACCCCTAGCTGCACACTAAGCCACCATTCTGGTGAGCTGCATCCCAGCCCTACATTATTTCAGACACTCCTAATGGAAACAGATGTGGGGATATTGCAGACAGTATGTGTAGATTTATGTATAGACTGTAAGACCATATCTTATAGGACAGTCCAGTCTTCCCTTTTATAATGCTACCCACATCCAGAGAATATAAAACAAATAAACATGCCATCATGCTGCACTTTAGGAAGATGGTCTTGCTTGAGTTATGTTGCAGTTCAGTGGTGGAAGTGAAGGAGCCTAAGCTACTCTTCAGTCTCTGATAGGGTGAAAATGGCAGGCACAGAACATCTTCACACAAAGTCTAACACAGCCAGGCAGCACAAAAGGCTCAAGTGAGTATGCCAGGTGCTGAATAAACAGGGTCAGAGCAATGTGGGGAAGGTACATTCTAAAGATCCAAATTTTGTTCAGGCAGTG
This sequence comes from Ceryle rudis, assembly GCA_033439905.1. Classification (NCBI taxonomy): domain Eukaryota; kingdom Metazoa; phylum Chordata; class Aves; order Coraciiformes; family Cerylidae; genus Ceryle; species Ceryle rudis. The sequence goes on from JAAGNO010002421.1 coordinate 47,072, forward strand.
AATTTGAAGTTAAGGAATAATTCACTCTGCCACTAGTGACCTGCTACATACAACTTGTACCTGGAACATTACCAGGCTGTGTGCTAAAGAAAAACTAAATTGAAAATGTGAATCGTGTATGATCTAAAGAGTATTAAATTAACTTCTTCTAACCTGACTCATTATTAATAATTAATGTTATATCACTACTATGTATCATTCTACATAGACATTAGTAATCTAATACTAAACAAAATCAATAATATAAATCAGTTAAGAACTTTAAGTGAAATCAGCACAACTCAATCATGAATGTGTTAGGCTTTTTTAAAATCCATTATTTTAATGCAGTTCAGCCAGAAGAAATTGAATAGTAAAAAGTAAGCAGAGAAATAGGCTGAAACTGTGCATTTACAACCCATGATGTATATCAAAATACAGTAGATTTCAAAGTGTAGTCAAGGGCTTATACAAATGAATAAGTCATTGTGGTGCAAGAGCTTCACACACATCAGCTGATTTGTGGCAGCTGCCTGTATACAGGCTCTTAGCTTGTGGTAATTTGAACTAGCTTAGCCTTCTTTCATTAACTTCTTACCCTGTGAGAACTTTTTCATGTATTTAAACTTTCTGGGTGACACCTAACTTTCAGACTAATGCTCAACACTGAGGATGACAGCCAGACTGATACAAAAGCCTATCCAGATTTGAAAATGTGCCTGTCATTTTAACCTACACCAATGGAAAGAGGACTTAACGGGATCACACTACTTTCTTTGCGTCTGAAGCTAATCAAGAGTTATGACAAAGTGAAACATCCAAAAGAAAGTGAAAAAGTTCAAGATGCATATACTACATGTTTTACCAAACCAAGGGATAGCTTAGAAAGAACAGCATTCTCTAACACTGTTAAAACTCCTTCACCTGCAAAGCTGTCTTCAGGGACATATCAGCTCTTACTCATTGTCTGGCTGACAGATCTAGAGAACCCTTTCCTTCTGTTCCCTCCATAGCCTTTTGTCAAAAATGACCGAAAACAATCAATAATAAGAAAATATTAAATAAATTAATGACTGAAAACAATTAATAATAATAAAAAGTTGTCTTTGTGAGAGGAGAACGGTAACAGAGAAGATAATTGAGAAA